>APFE030117402.1:4136-55688 GCA_000404065.3 Pinus taeda
TTTGTTTCATAATCTCCTTGATCATTATGATGAATATGATTTATGATATTGGCTTTTCAAGTGCTATTTAATTTGTTTGCTTTTTTTGTGTTTGCAGACTTACACTTCAAGGAAGCTCATTTGGAGCGAAGGAGCGAGGCTTCCACAAACTTGCACTGGATCCAAGGTAGGCCGAAAACACTTGTTTGCCTTTGTTTTAATTGCATATTTAGAGAAAGATAGTTTTTGATTGGCTTGCTTGTCACTAGATATCTTTAGATACTAGGAAGGTCGATCTTGTCCGCAACCTCAACTCATTCCGCGTGACACATGTGCTGGTGCGTGTCTATATTATTTTTGGCAATGGATCGATCAGATTGCAAAATACACAGACACTGGAAAATGGAAAATAGCAGATAAATACAATAAGAAAATACAAGAACACAACAATTAATAAGGAGTTCACCCTATCCTCTAGGGCTATGTCTCTGATCCAGCTTTTAGTGGTGGCCTTCTTTTATTGTGTCTTAAATAAGAGAATTACAATGAAGGAGCTCAGTATGAGTCTCCTGAAACAGAATTTGCTTGGCAGGGTGATTATGGGATTCCCCAAGCCACTAGACTGAACATACTCTTTTCCTTACCAGCTCTTGACCTCTTTGGTCATTAATGGAAGTAGCCCAATGTGGTGCTCAATCCCGATAGATCCTCTCAGGGATGGCGTTAATCTCCAAGCTCTCTAGTGCTCGACGTTGCCTTTGGTCAGCTCTGCCCTCTGTCTTCTTTCTACTCTTTGTTTCACTGTCTCTTCTTCGTTTCCCCTGTCTTCTTCCTTTTCTTCTCTTCTCCGTCTTTGGTGTCTTCTGCTTTGTCTGTTCATGGCTTTAAAGCCATTCGATCTCATGGTTGTTCGATTCCCCTTCCACCTCTGTCGGATCGCCTGCTGCAGCTTAGCTTAGAGTTCCCTGTCTCAGTGTCATCATCAAGCTCATAGGCAGTGGCCACTTCTCCTCTTGTGAATTGCGCTAGCTTTTTCCTCGTCGGTTTGATTCTTCGGTCACGTCATGGAATGAGTCATCTGCCACCTTGGCGGTCAAATTGGATGTCAAACTTCTCTCTGTCACGGCTTAATCCCCTGTCAATTTTGTCTTTCCCATCGGGCGTGATCTTAGCCATTAGATCTAGAGCACCCAGATCCGACACCATTCGCTAATTTCATGCGATTGACTTGCTCAGTCATTAGTGCGCAATGACCAGTGGTTTTCTCTCTCCTCTGCTTGCCATGCATCAGGTGCTAAGTGGAATCACTCCTTTTTTTCCAAATCTTCTTACTGCCCAAGGGTGCCCTCGATAAATACCACTGGTTTTTGGAGCGCGGGTCCTGCCTTAGCCTTTAGCCTTTTCCCCATGGTTTTCTCAACTCGCATGCGACTAAGTGCTTGGGGCCTCTCCTTCTTGAGGGGTTTTTCCCAGTGATGTGCTAATTGCACATCAAAAACTACCTCCTTTTCTTGATCCTGGCTTCCCAGGGGCTAGTTTCCCCTCCTGCGTAGTCTCCATGGGCCTCAGTCAGTGTGCTTTGACCGAGATCCTTATCATTCCATGCTGGCTACCAATTTCCACTGTTTAGAGGTTTTTTTGATCGCTCCATGCTCTTTGAATTCAAAGTTTTTATCCCAATCTGATACTGTTATGATACTTTAATTACTCCTCATGGATCCAATTCGGATCATGGCCTTCCCATTGAAAAAGCTTTTAGGCCACCACCTTGAACCCTTAAGCCCTACTTTGAGGTACTCAACATCTCCTCTATGTGTCGTCCTCACCTTCTAGTCCAGAACTATGTCTTCCTACAATTCATTAAGATATTCAAGTAGCAGGTCATCAATAGAAGGCAATTGACTCTGCTCTTTAGGATCCTCGATTAACGAAGGTTCAAATAATCTCAAGCTGTCTCCATATACGACTGAGTAGATGTGCATGTAAGCTAGTAGATCAAGGTGAAAAGCATTTTCACCAATCTTCTCAAGTATCTTCAAGGGTCCATACCTGATAAGCTTTAGCTTTTTACCTTCACCTTGCATCCTGTCCTTGCTGATATACAGCCAAACCTCGTCACCAACTTGGAAACTATGCTCCATCCGATGCTTGTCATGCCTAGCCTTGTATTTGGCTTGGTTGTTTTCCAACTCTTCCTGTACTGCCCGGTGGTGTTTCTGGGAAAACTAGTGTCTTTTCGATCTGCTAGCCCCACTAAGATGGTTAGCTATCTTAGAAACAAACAATCAAAGTAAATTACGATTTCCTTTATGTATGATAGATAAGAGAGAAGCAAAGGGGACCAACCTAGATCTTCCGCTTGGCTCCTTGCTTGTTTCCTCTCTTCCTTGATAGAGCTTGCCACTCCTCTCCTACTTGTCCTGTTTTAGAGAATACCTATAGAGGAAAAGCTACAAAACACCAGTAAAGCTTCTCGATCTATAATACTATAAACAATACAGAATCAGAAATACATTGACCAAACAATTGCATTTACAAATAACAAGATTCATAAATACATGGTCGAATGGAGGAAAACTCAAAGAACTTTATTAATAGTAGAAATAGAAGAGAAGATTACAACCCAGTTGTTTGATCTAGCATCATCCTCCCAGCATCAAAGCCCTCTTCACCTCATAAAAACCAAGATCACCCAACAATACAATGTTCCTTCTCAAAGAGAAACCAATAGTACTTCCTTACAAAATACAAAATTCCACCCTCCAGATCTCTCATATGAGGGATCCATTTATAGATGTCCTACAAGGGTGTGAGTCAACTCTGGGTTTCTGATTAGTTTCATCCCACTGATAGTTCTTGGTTCCACTTGGAGATTTCTTTGATCTCTTACTCATCCCTGGGTGAATTCAGAGAGGCAAGTGTCATATGAGAAGTTTCTAGAAGATTCCCTGGGTTCCCACTTAGCAAACTATCTCTGCCATTTGTCTATTCTCACTCATCACACCCCACAAAAGGCTCTTTCAGTATGCATCACCCCTTGGCCATGGAGCAGTCAGTGTGGTGTAGTTTTGGCCAGTTCTGAGTGGTTTTTTTCAAGTGGAACTTCTGGGAAATGATGTAATCAATTGACCATGATCCTTTAGGGTATGAAACAAAACTTTTAGGGGTTAAAGAGCCCTTGCTTTATTGACATATGTGATTGGGGTTGAAGTGCCCAAATATGTCTATAACAGTTGCCCCCTAAAGCATGAGGCTGTAAATCTTTTGATGTCGGGTGAAATGCTTCATCATGAGGATATGAGGTATTCGAGCTGAAAGGTGACTTGTATAAGATATAATATAATACATCATCATGATATTATTTTCATGATCTAGCTGAGGTGGGCATTCCCATGCTCAAATTTATAAATTCATTTTAATGAGCTTAAATCAGGAGAAACTATGCTCAGTGGCAGGTTTATTTTTTAACGAGCTTGAACCTTGCAGAAACATTGCTCGTCTTCGGTTTCATGTTTACACAAGCTTAAAACGGAAAACTATGCTTGTTATAAGCTCGCATGCCCCCAACATAATGACACAAATCGAGCTGCATGCCCCCCAAGCTTCATTGCATTCAATGCAGTGGTTGGAATGAAGGTTTACCTTCGAGCTCTTTGAAAGACTTGACTTGGATTTTATGAGATCGTAATCAAAGACTCGATTTGGAAAGGGAGTTGTTTCATTTTTTAATGAGGTTGACACAGTAAAAGAAATATCCTCATAACCCTTGTTCCATTTTGTAAGGAGTTCGACACAAGATAAGAACCGTCATCAGTGACCCATAGTATCAAAACGGTTAGAGTTCTTCTTAATCTTTGATGATGTAGAAGATATCATATTACAAGTTTCCACTATGCCCACTTCTACCAGATTACTTGGAGGTGGGAGCACAAAAGTACCCATTAAGGAAGGGTCTTTTAGGAGACCTACTCTGACATTTTGAAGTGATTGAGAACTTCCATGGATAAATGGAATGCTTCTAGTAGCTTGTGAACTGTTGGGGAAAAATGTTAGTTGGTCAACGATTGTAATTTTGCCTCGGAAGGGAAATGCAATCTTTCTAAAATATGTTGACACAATGGCAGCCATGGCATAAATCCAGGGCCTTCCCAGTAAGATATTGTAGTTAAGGTTTCCATCAATGACCTTGACTTCAATTTCTACTGTCTTGCCCCCCAGTTCCACTTTCAAGTTACTTAATATCCCATACGGCATGTATGTTCTTCCATCGAATGCTTTTAATGTCATTGATGATCGTGACAAGGGTGGTGAGCCTAAAGTTTTCCAGCAAGTCATTGACATAATACACGTAGATTCCCCCTCATCAATGATTGTTCAATGAATAGTTTTGTTGAGGGTTTTTACATGTATAAGGAAAGTGAGTTGGGTTGGTAACTGAGGTTCATATCCTTTATGGTTAAAGGCCACAAGATTGGAATGTGCTGGATCAATCCCACCTATTGTTGATAACAAAGCCTACTTTTGGGAGGGGCAATTTTGCAGTACTTCAAGTGTCGACATAGCAGATGGTGATAGAGCCAGATCCTCCACTATATTATAATTTTGTGCTACTCAGTCACGATGATTAAATGTCGATTTATGTACTACCCCCTTAGGCGGCTTTATAGTTAATTCAGGAATGATGGGTGGCACAACTTCCAACAAAGTTGTTGTCAAACTACTAGGTTGATCTGTAGCCTTATTGTTCGACATCTATGGATTCCCATAATCTTTATTCCTTGTCGATATCAAAGCATCATTTTGTTGTTTCGAGATGGACAACATAAGCACTCGGGATGGTGAAGCATGATCGATAGAAAATAGATTGGTTTTCGGGTTTGGAAATAGATCAGTCAATACTGCCAAGGTATTTGAAGTTTTTACAAATTTCATGACCTCAGCTCGATGTGGACAATTTTTGGTATAATGGTACTCATTGCATATGAAACATGGCTGATTAGGTTTCTTTCACCCAACAGGGTTTCCATAAGGTTTGTCAGGAGTTGAATCTTCCTATTTCTTCTTTTTGTTTTTCCCTTTCTTCTTGCCCCCCGACTGCTTAGGTTCTTTTGCCCTTATCAAATGACATGACGTTAACCTCTGAGGCAAGAAGTTTGTCATTTGGTTTTAGACTAGAAACTGTAAGGGCTTTGCTAGATGGAGCCTTTGCAGTTTGCGTGCTTGAGGTACCAATCACACCATCGCCAGCATGAGAGTCCCTGTTCGATTTAGGAGGGGGAGGAACGGAAAATTCTGGTCTTGGAGCGTCAGGAATTTCATCGTAGAGCGTGCTGGACTGAGTATAGATCAAGTCAAAATATTGTGCATGAGCAATGACTTGCTCTTCAATGACAACTCCTCCCTTTGCCACATCTATAGTAATAGAAGGCAATAATGACTTAATAAACCACTTAGCTAGAAGCTGATCAGGAACATGTCTTTACCATTCAATGACGACGTCGCCACTCATGAATATGATCAAATATGTGAGTGGATATTGTTTGTTTAAAGTTGGTTAGGAGTTTTGTTCCTGTTTCACACCTTATCGGTAACTGAAAGTGGGTTAGAAAGGTGGTGGCGCTAAAGTTATCAAACGAAGCTCTAGGAAATTCAATATACCATTTCGCTGCCAGATCAGTTAACGTTCTCTGAAAAAGGTGAAGCTTGATCGAATCATCATTTAGGGTGTTGGATGAGCATCACAAATGAAACATCATTACATGATTCGATGGATCTTGACCCATATTTCCATTTAATTTAGGAATATCAGAGGGAATTTTATGAGGAATCACTGGCCACCAAGGGGCATAAGCAATTGGATCATTTGTTAGCCGGTTTAGATCTGGTAATTCTAGAGTTGCCACAATGGGCAACTGTTGCTTCAGGTTTGGTGAAGCATACCCAGGATAGGATGGGATTGCCTGAGTAATAGATCTTTGCATACCAGCATAATGTATCTGATGCTGGTTACTTTGATAAGGTTGATGGGCATAACCATTATAGTATAGTTGTTGATAACCGTTTTGAAAATGTGGTTGTCCACTACCTACAAAGCCTTATTGCTCAGGTTCTTGGTAAGCTTGCTGGAATTGCAGTTGTTGATATTGTACCGGCCATGGTTGTTGGACCATTTGCTGTTGCTCAATACTGGATGATTGACCAAGATGTGGGGTGATATTACCCATTTGAGCCTGAGTCGTTCCAGGTAAGGAAACACTAACCTCAGGTTGTGATTGAGCCGTAGAGAGAAGAGGCTATTGTATTGCAACCTGAGAGACTTGAGGTTGGCATACAAGAAGCAATGCTTGTACTTGCGACACAGTCACAATAGTAGGTGTAGTGGGAATATTCGACACAAGTTGAGTTGGTTGCATTGAATATACAACTCTTCGTTGTTGAGGTAGTATTGGTATCCAACCACTGGATGTAATTCCAGTTTGACCTAAATTTTGTTGTGAACTCTCATATGGTTATTCTCCAGGAGGGAACAATGAAAAGGCACACTGTTGTCCATATGGTGGAAATCCGGTGGTCAAAGGATAGATCGACCTTTGAATACTGGATTGCCCAAATTGAAACTGGTATGTAGGATCAAATTGCTGAGTTTGAACATAAGAAATGCCAGATAGGATTCTGGACGAACAAGTAGGAACAGACCATGTTGTCGAAACAGTGCCCGGGTGGACTCCATCTAGTGAATGATAACTAGTTGGGATAGATGGTATACTGGCAAACATCGTCGGAGTGGCAGCAGGAAGTTCAGCTATGGCTGTGTGAGATGACATAGTCCTAGATGTTGATGGTTGTTCAGACATATTTAGTGTATCCAAAAGATTTCCTAGCAATTCGATAGGAACTTGCGATGAAGGAGGATTAAAAGAACTAACTTCAGTAGTAGAACGATATAAGTGGATTCCAGTCCCAAAACGCAATGGGGTAATGGATGGAAGATCCTCTACAATATCTTCTATGGCAATCAGTCCAATTGGAAGAGGTAGACCGTCAGGTCCATAAAATATTTCTGGAGCCAAAGAAGGTATAGCTTTTGCAGTAACAGATATTGAAGGGGTAACGCCTTCTGAATTTTTGAACTAAACTTCTAGATGTTCAGGTAAGTGAAATTTAGTCTCTGGTTCAACTATAGATGGAGCTATCTCAGGGATAGAAGTGTCTACTGTTACACTAGGATTGGTTCTAATGTCCTCTTGTAACTAGGGAACTTCTTCTATAAAGGCAGATGTACCAAAAATGATTGGAGTAACTAGAGTCTCTGATGATGTTGAAACACAAGTTTCCAATAAACCAGGAGGATTCGACTCAGTTGAATGAGACCGTTTTGCTCGGAATGGTTTTGTTTCCAAAGTCAAAGACGGTTGACTCACTGCCCTCCATGAATGATGGCGTTTTGATTGAATTTCTTCCATGATTGCAGATTACTTGATCAACTCAAAATTAAGGGGAAAAATTTTATTCCGAATTAAATAAATTTTTTGACGCTTTGACAAAACTTTGCTTTTTCAATTTTTAAGTGACGAGAAAAAGCTAAAGATGACTCTACTCCCCTTAGATTTTTAATGAGCCTGAAGTGACAAGTGCTCAGATGGACCTTTCCTTTTAAGGAGTTGAAAATGAACTAAAGTGACTACTCTGGAAATCTAGATAAAGGGATTACCAGACCAATCGCAAAACTACAATATACACCTTGGTGATAAATTAAAGAGAAATTAGTAAGGACTTTACGTATGGTAGTCAATCTTCCCAAACGCTGTGTTCAGTGTATTGTGATCGATAGGGCAGCAGAAATGGCTTCCTAAGGATAAAGGATATTAGCCTATTATGGTCTCCCAATATATACATGATGGTACGGGGAGCACAAGTTCGTACTGGCACTTGGCATATCGAAGAGGAGGAATCAACCAACCTTTGATGAAAGTGATAGTTACCAGGTTTTACGACGCTGGAACACGTCTCTAGCCTAGACTTCTAGATGTGTTGCATTACGTTCCAAAGCGTTTATATGTTCATTGAGATTTATTTTAGAGTTGATATTTCTTAGAAGTTTGTCTTTCAAGGTTCACCACGTGATGTAGATGTAAAATTCCTAAATATGCAATCTAAAATGATAAACAGTTGTTTGTTTTCTTTTAGCAATAAAAATCCTAGCTACCGAGGAAAGAAGAGTACGATTCTTTCAACAAATTGCAAAGAGCACACACTAAATGCACTTTTCCTAAATAATCTTTCATACATAGTCTAAATGCAAATGCAAATGCGTGTATTTGCTTTTCATTTCCTTAATGTGAGAATGCCAAAAAGGAAAACTAAGTACAGATCTGAACTATTTTCTTCAAAGCGACATTTCAACAATTTCTTTTCAAAATGAAAGGAAGACTAAAATGACACTTTTGATTTCGAATGGAAAACTATTTTCGACACTTCAAATATTGAAAATTCAAATCAAATAGAATGAAAAAAGTACAATCTACTATTTATAGGAGGAAGACTTTACGACACTCTTCTTTTTTGACTCAAAATGATAGTTATGACACTTCTTGCATCAAAAACAACAGTTTGATTGAGCTACTTTCAACAAAGAATGACTGTAAATGATGAAAAATACATAAAAAAACATTGACAAATCCTAATTAATGGAGGTTGAATAATGTAAAGGAAGAAGGCTTAAGTAATGAGCTACTGACCATATGTAGCAAAAATACAGAATAGAGCTGAAAACAAGGAGAAAAAACCAAATTCCAAAGAGAGAAACAGTATCATTCAGTCATCGCACCTGTCATTAAGGGAAATAGGGATGCATCTCACCTGCAACACACAGAAGGTCCGATGCATACAGGCTGCCAGTTACAGATAGTGTGATGGGCCAGGGAATGAAACTAAGCTGGGATTTTGCTCAAAATTTGCAACTAAGTTCAGTGATTTAGGCTAAGCTATGATAGACAGTAAAGACAAAGTACAGGGATATGATCATAGGAGGTTATTGAGTTACCACAAGGAAATTTAGGATGCTTGTAAGTGAGATGCTTATATTATAAACCAACCCTTAGATTGACTGAAGCAGCATTCATCTACTTTGCAGTTGCATAGCAAAAGTAGTTTGAAGGCTTGCTGGTTAACTTTCAGCTTCGTCTGTAGTTTATAAAGCAAGCAACAATAACAAACTAACTAACTAATTGCTCCCCAGTGGAGTCACCATTTTGTTTCTAGGAAATCTAGTGTATTTTTGTTTAGCTAGTCCCACTAACATGGGTAGCTATCTTAGAAACAAACAATAAAAGTAAATTGTAATTTCCTTTATGTATGATAGATAAGAGAGAAGCAAAGGGGACCAACCTGGATCTTCCGATTGGCTCCTTGCTTGTTTCCTCTCTTCCTTGATAGAGCTTGGCACTCCTCTCCTACTTGTCTCGCTTTAGAGAATACCTGTAGAGGCAAAGCAACATAACACCATCAAAGATTCTCGATCTATAATACTATAAACAATGCAGAATCAGAAATACATTGACCAAACAATTGCATTTACAAATAACAAGATTCAAAAATACACAGTTGAATAGAAGAAAAATCAAAGAACTTTATTAATAGTAGAAATAGAAGAGAAGATTACAATGTAGCTATCTGATCAAAACCATCTTCACCTCATAAAAATCAAGATCACCCAACAATACAATGTTCCTTCTCACAGAGAAACCAACAACACTTCCTTACAAAATACAAAATTCCAGCCTCCAGATCTCTCAGATGAGGGATCCATTTATAGATGTCCTGCAAGGGTGTGAGTCAGCTATAGGTTTCTAATTAGTGTCATTCCACTGATAGTTCTTGGTTCCACTTGGATATTTCTTTGATCTCTTACTCATCCCTGGGTGAATTCAGAGAGGCAAGTGTCATATGAGAAGTTTCTAGAAGATTCCCTGGGTTTCCACTTAGCAAACTATCTCTGCCATTTGTCTATTCTAGCTCATCGCGCCCCACAGAAGGCTCTTTCAGTATGAATTTCACCTAGCTAGTGTAGTAGCTAGTATGCATCATACCTTGGCCATGGAGCAGTCAGTATGGTCTAGTTTTGGCCAATTCTGTGTGGTTTTTTCAAGTGGAACTTTTGGGAAATGATGTAATCAGTAGACCATGATCCTTTAGGGTATGAAACAACACTTTTAGGGGTTAAAGACCCCTTGGTTTATTGACATATGTGATTGGGGTTGAAGTGCCCAAATATGTCTATAACAGGTGGATCTCCTAGATTTGTTCAATGAGCCTAGTTGCCTTGTCCACATCACTATGTCTCTCAACTGTGGTATCTTTACCAAAGACGAAATCCAAAGGAGGCCTTGGTGTTAAACCAAAACAAGTCTCAAAAGGATATTTCTGTGTAGAAGAATGTTTTTCTCAGTTGTAAGCATGCTGCACATAACAAAAATGTTCATCCCAAAGTTTAGGATGTTTGCTGCAATATCCTCTGAGTAATTGGATCATTGTCTTGTTAACTACTTATGTCTAACCATCAGTTTGTGGATGAAAATCTGTGATTTTCTTCAGTTTGGTTTCCATCAGTTCCCACAAACTTGACCAAAACTTCCCCACAAATTGGGTGTCTCGATCAGATACAATGGAAGTGGGTCATCCAAAATGAACCCATACATGTTCAAAGAACAATTTTGCAGTTTGTTCAGTTGTAATCTGCTTATTACAAGGGATCAAAATACACATTTTGCTAAACCTATCCACGACAACATATAGATCATCATGACCTCTCCTAGATTTAGTCAGCCCTCCAATAAAATCCATGGAAACACTTTCCCAAGGGTGAGAAGGAATTGGTAGTGGAGTGTACAAGCCTAGTTTTCTATTGTTAGGCTTGCTTTTAGCACACACGGTACACCCTCTTACATATCTAGAAACTGTCTCATTCATTTTTGGCGAATAACAAAATATTTGCAGTTGTGCAACTATTTTACTTACCCCAAAGTGACCTAATACCAGAGACGTGTGCGCTTCTCTAATTATCTTTACTCTCTCAGCTTGTGGAATGTAGAGTTTCCCACAATGATATAAGAGTCGGTCCTTCACATGATAATCCAATTCTTCTACCTGTTTGCCTTGACTTAAAGTTGCATATACATCTTTAAAGTCTATATCTTGATCATATTGTTCAATTTAGCTTTCATGTAGCACAGAATTATGCTTAAGTATAGTAGATGCATTTATAATGGGTCTAGATAACATGTCTGCAACTTTATTATGTATGTCCTTTTTATATCTAATGACTAAATGAAACTGTTGTAGAAAACCCATCCATCTGTAGTGTCTTGATTGCTACAACTTAGTTTGGGAGTGTAGATATTGAAGTGGTTGATAATCAGTATGTATTACTGTCTCTTTACCCATTAAATAATGTTTCTAATTTTTCACACTCTGAACTAATGCATACAATTCTTTATCATATGTAGTATAGTTGACTACTGCAGGATTAAAAGTCTCAGAATCATAACATATGGGTTTACCTTGCTGTGTCAACAATACTCCCATGGCATAGTCACTTGCATCCATTTGGATCTCAAATGGTCTTTGTAGATCAGGCAGGGCTAGTACAGGTGTTGTACTAATCTTTTCTTTCAAGGTGTCGAAGGCTTTCTGATGTTTGCCTCCCCACTGAAACACCTTGTTCAATCCTATTAAAGCATGTAAGGGAGCTACAATTGAGGAAAGCTTAGAAATTAACTTCCTCCAATATTGTGCTGCCCCTAAGAAGCCTCTCACTTCTGTAGCAGACTTGGGTTTAGCCTAGTTTATAATGGCTGCCACCTTAGAGGGATCTATTTTCAATTCACCACGCCCTACTATATGACCCAAATAATTTAGAGATGTTTTGCCAAATTCACATTTTGAGAGTTTAACATTAATTTTTTCTCTTTTCAAAACATCTAATGTATGCTTAACATGCTTTAAGTGTTCTTTCCACGTTTTACTAAAAATCAGAATGTCATCCAGATACACAATAACAAAATCATCAAGAGAAGGCCTGAGTACATCATTCATTAATCTCATGAAAGTAGCAGGAGCATTGGTCAGGCCAAAAGGCATAACCAGCCACTCATACAATCCCTGCTTTGTATTGAAAGTAGTCTTCCATGCATCTTTTTCTACCACTCTGACCTGATGGTATCCACTGTGCAAGTCTAGCTTGGTGAAATAAACAACTTCTTTGAATTGATCTAAAAGATCATCTATGTGAGGAAGGGGATACTAATTTTTGATTGTTATCTTATTTAGTGCTTGGTAGTCAATGCACATTCTCCACGAGCCATATTTCTTTCTCACAAAACTGATTGGCTACCCACATGGTGATGTGCTAGGCCTGATGAACCCCTTCTCGAGTAACTCCTGCACCTGTTTCCTGATTTCAATATTCTCTAAGGCAGACAACCTGTACATTCCAATGTTAGGCAATGGAGCGTCTTGTTGCAAAATAATATCATGTACTATTTCCTTTTTGGGTACCAGACCTTTAGGTTCTTGAAACAAGATATCATACTCTGAAACAACCTTTTCTATATTAGCTTGCTGCTTAGCATTACAACCCTCAAATACATTCTTTTTTTCAGGTTTCTTTTCCTTTACAACCATCAGTAAGATTTTTTTGCATGAATTTATCATTCTTTTCATCTACCTTGAGTTTATGAGAGTATAATTATTCTTGAGCTTATGAGCTCTTACAAAGTATTCGATTCCATCTTTAACAAGTAGATACTTGTTCTTAGCTCTATAGAAAATAGCTTTTCTATCATACAAGTAAGGACTTCCTAAAATAATTCCACATATATCCAAAGGAATTATGTCTAACTCAACCTCATCGACAAATGCTAACCCAAAAGAAAACTTTAGTTTGCACGTCTAGTCACTTGTAGTTGTGCTTTATCATTCAACCATCCTAATGGGTATGGTTTCTTGTGAGGTATAGTTGCTAATCCCAATTTATTTACAATTTCTTTAGAAATTAAATTTAGTTGTGAGCCACTATCAAATAAAGTATCAATCTTTTGATGTTTGGAAATAACTCGAATATGGAAAAGCTCATGCCTTTTCCTCTCATTTTCTTCATCAATAACTGATTGAGCAGAATTGCTAGTAGATGCTTTAGAATTCTTACCTTTTATACATGTGGCTGCAATGGTTGTTTCATCTCTTGAGCCTGACTCTAAATCTTTCTGAATAGCTGCAACAGTCTTCTTGTTCTTGCCCTTGAATTTCTTAGGTCTTAGCTTTGGATGCAGAATCCAATAATGCTCATCATCATGCCCATCCTTTTTACAGTGAGTGCATGAAGATTTTATTTTCTGTGTAGTGTTAGCCTTCCTTGCTTTCCACTTCTGCTTTCTTTTCTCCTTGCTTTTGCTTGCAGTGGGTTGGATGGTCCCCCAACTTCTGGATTTCCATTCTTTCCTCTAGCTTCTAGTTGAGTAGCATGTACAGATACCTCATCTATACTAGTGGGATTAAACATGAGGATGGTATGCCTCATGTAGCTATGTAGACCACCAGTGTACTTCAAAAGAGTCTCTGGTGAGTCTAATTAGACTCCTAGAATCAATTCTCTCTTTCTAAATTCTTGAGTGTACCATTGCACACTTTGCCCTTTCAACTGTCGAAGAGTTTGCCAACTCATCATGGCTTATTGCATGTAGGCCAATGGATATAACTGCTTTTTGATTACAGACACAAATTCATTCTAGACAGAGATAGTCTTACCATGTCTTCTCATGTCAGCTTGGGTTCTGCCTTCCCACTAAACCAAGGCAGTGCCTCCTAGGTGTAGGCTTGCCAGCTAAATCTTACTCTTGTCTGAGTCGATGTTCTGTACTCTGCAATAAACATAAATTTGTCTAATCCAATTGTCCAGCTTTACTGCATTTAGCTCTCCATCATATATTGACAAATCAAATTTAACATCTAGTTTGATAAAATATGCTTTCTGGTTATGCACAAGGCTATTAGGAGGTGTGAGAAAGTTTTCCTCTTTCCCTTTTCCTTTGGAGTGGTCATGGAAGTGACACTCATCTTCTTCTTTGTCTTGTTTAGAGCCTGACAAATCTTCATCCTTATGTTTTCTAAAGTCTCTATACATTTCTTCTACCATGGACTTTATGGCTGGGAAAATTTCTATGAATTGAGGGTCTAGCCCCACAGAACCTTCCTCTGTCATTGTCTTTCGAGGATAGACTCTCCCAATTTCAGGATTAGTTTCGACCAACTCTCCTCCTAATTTGAGCTTTGATTTAGTGAGCATTCAATAGCTAGAACAACACAAGCTTGTCTAATCTTACAGCCTAAAGCTCTGATACCACTAGATCTGACAATCACCCTATGAGTGATCTCAGTTAAAGATTTATTAAGTGAAGGTATTACAGACTCATGTGCTAGTGTGTGTCTATGTTTCTTTTGGCAACGGATCGATCAGATTGCAAAATACACAGACACTGGAAAATGGAAAACAACAGAGAAGTACAATAAGCAAATATAAGAACACAATAATTAATAAGGAGTTCACCCTATCCTCTAGGGCTACAACGCTGGTCCAACTTTCAGTGGTGGCCTTATATTATTGTGTCTTAAAGCAGAGAATTACAATGAAGGAGCTCAATATGAGTCTCCTGAAACAGAATTTGCTTGGCAGGGTGGTTCTGGGATTCCCCAAGCTACTAGAGTGGACAAACTCTTTTCCTTACCAACTCTTGACCTCTATGGTCTTTAATGGAAGGAGCCTAATGTGGTGCTCAGTCATAACAGATCCTCTCAAGGATGGCTTGAATATCTGAAGCTCTCTAGTGCTCGATGCTGCCTTTGGTCAACTCGGCCCTCTGTCTTCTTTCTGCTTTTTGCTTCACTGTCTCTTCTTCGTTTTCTCTGTCTTCTTCTTTTTCTTCTCTTCTTCGTCCTCAATGTATTCTACTTTTTCTGTTCATGGCTTTAAAGCCATTCGATCTCATGGCTATTCGATTCCCCTTGCACCTCCATCAAATCGCCTGCTGCAGCTTCGCTTGGAGTTCCCTATCTCGACGTCATCATCAGGCTCACAGGGAGTGGCCACTTGTCCTCCTGTGAACTGCGCCAGATTTTTCCTCGTCGGTTTGATTCTTTGGTCATGTTGTGGAATGAGTCTTCTGCCACCTTGGTGATCGAATTAGATGTCAAGCTTCTATCTATCGTGGCTTAATCCCCTATCAATTCCGGCTTTCCCATTGGGTGCAATCTCAACCATTAGATCTGGAGCCCCCAGATCCAATGCCATTCTCTCATTTCACGTGGTTGACTTGCTTGACCGCTAGCACACGATGAGTGGTGGTTTTCTCTCTCCTTCGCTTGCCATGCGTCGGGAACTGAGTGGAATTGCTCCTTTTTCGCCAAATCTGCTTACCGCCCAAGTGTTCCCCCAATAAATATCGCCGGTTTTTGGAGCAGAGGTCTTGCCTTAGCCTTTAGCCTTTTCCCCACGATTTTCCCATCTCCCATGTGACCGAGCTCTCGGGGCCTCTCCTTCTCGAGGGATTTTGCCCAGCAATGTGTGATTAGCACTAAGCGCACATCGAAAACTACCTCATTTTCCCGATTCGAGCTTCCCAAGGGCTAGTTTCGTGTCCTGCTTAGTCTCCATGGGCCTCGGTCAGCGCGCTTTGACCGAGGTCCTCATCATTCCATCCTTGCTGCCAACTGCCACTGTTTAGGGGTTTTTCTGATCGCTCCATGCTCTTTGAATTTCAAGTTTTTGTCCCGATTTGATACAGTCATGATACTTTAATTATTCTTCATGGATCCAATTCAGATCAAAGGGAGTCCACCCTTCAGTCTGTACTCATCACATTTACATTAAAGAATATTGTAAACCAGTCAGGTACCCTCAAAGGAGGATGAATCCAGCTCTTAAGGACATTGTCAAAGAAGAACTGCAAAAGTTACTGGATGTAGGATTCATCTACCCCATCTCTAACAGTGAATGGGTCTCTCCTTTGGTGCTAGTGCCAAAGAAAAATGGGAAATGGAGAATCTATGCCGATTATCGGGAACTAAACAAGGTCACCAAGAAGGACCATTTTCCTTTGCCTTTCATAGATCAAGTGTTAGATGGCCTAGTGGGGAAGAGTTCTTCTCCTTCCTATATGGGTTTAGCGGGTACAACCAAATCCAAATCAGCTTAGAAGACCAAGATAAGACCACTTTTACCTTCCCTTGGGGTACTTTTGAGTACCGGGTCCTTCCTTTTGGGTTGTGCAATGCTCTCACCACTTTCCAGAGAGCAGTACTATGTATATTTGCTGAACTGGTTCATGATTCAGTGGAAATCTATATGGATGACTTTACCCTTATGGCTCTAACTTCAAGGAAGCTTTGACTAACTTGGGAAAAGTTTTGGACAAGTGCATTGAAATGAACCTATCCCTTAGTCCTGAAAAATGTGAATTCCTGATGACTGAAGGGACCGTGCTAAGTCATTCAATTTCTCAGCAAGGATTACGGGTGGATCCCAACAAAATTACCATCATCCAAAGGGTCCCACCTCCTCAAAAGCTAAGAGATGTTCAGAGTTTCCTAGGCTTAGGAGGGTATTATAGAAGATTCATTAAGGATTTTAGTGATCTAGCCTCTCCATTCTTTGGTCTTTTGGGAAAAGATGTTGAGTTCATATGGACTAACAACCATCAAGAGGCTCTAGATACCTTGAAAAGTAAACTGGTGACTGCCCCAATTTTGAGAGGTCCAAACTGGGCCCTACCTTTCCACATTCATACAGATGCCTCAAAAAATGTGATAGGAGAAGCCTTAGGTAAAATTGATGAGAAGCTACCTTATGTCATATATTTTGTAAGTAAAAACTTGTCCAAGACAGAGTTAAAGTACACTATAACCGAAAAGGAGCTCCTAGCTATATTCCATTCCCTAAATAAGTTCAGACACTACATCACCGGCTATCAAACATTTGTACACACTAATCATGTTGCAATTAGGTATTTGATGAACAAACCAGATGTAAATGCTCGTATTATTAGATGGTTACTTTTATTACAACAATTTGATTTAACCATTATTGATAAGCCGGGTAAGGAAAATGTTGTTGTTGATTTTCTATCTAGACTAGATTTACCTGCAGGTGAAGAAGGAATGGTGGACGATCAAATGTTAGATGAAAACCTATTTTCTATCTTAGTAATCTCTCCATGGTTTGCTGATATAGCAAATTACTTGGTTTCAACACACTTTCCGCAACACCTCTCCTCAAAAGAGAAGAGCAAGATTGTGAGGAAAAGTGCCCCATCCACCTGGATTGGGGGCAATCTCTTCAAACTTGGCCCAAATCAGATTTTGAGGTGGTGTGTCAGAGGAGGAAGTTTTTGACACTCTCCTAACCTGTCATGATGGGCCTTGTGGGGGTCATTTTGTAGCAAAGAGGACTACCTTCAAAATTCTGCAAGCATGTTACTATTGGCCCACTCTTCATCAAGATGTAAGGAGATATATCAGCCAATGTGACCAATGTCAAAGGATGGGGAAACTTACTCCAAGGGATGAGATGCCTCTGCAACCTCAAGTGACTTCCGAGCCATTTGAGAAGTGGGGCACGGACTTCAAAACAAAAATATTACATCATTGTGTGCACTGATTATATGACAAAATGGGTAGAAACAAAGGCGATCAAGGAAGCAACAAAAGAAAAAGTAGCTGAGCTTTTGAGAGAAAACATCTTCTACAAGTTTGGCTATCGAAGAGAATTAGTCATAGATCAAGGGAGTTAGTTTACGTCCAATCTGATTGAAGCCCTGCTAACACATCACAAAATTAAGCACAGAACATCCACCCCTTATCATCCTCAAGCAAATGGACATGTGGAAGTCACTAATACAACTTTGGAAGGGATTTTGACCAAGGAAGTGAGCAGCAGCAGTAAATATTGGGTAGATTGATTAGTTGAGGCCACCTGGGCCTATAACACCACCTAGAAAACCACCACAGGCTTCACACCCTATGAGCTAGTCTATGGGAAGAAGGCTTTGCTGTCAATAGAATTTGAATACAACACACTAAGGATGGTAGCTCAGCTGGACCTAGATCTCAGCCATGCACAAAAGTAAAGATCACTTCAGCTAAAAGGATTGGATGAACAAAGATTGTAGGCCCTTCTCCACTCAGAGGTAGTCCAACTTCAAATTAAAATATGGCATGACAGACACCTCAAAGAAAAACAATTCCAGGAAGGAGATTGGGCACTGCTGTATGATTCAAGATGTAAAGATTTCAAGGGCAAACTGAGGACAAGATGGCTGAGACCGTACATAGTAGAAAAATGCAATGACAGTGGTTTAGTTCTGATCCAGACCATCGATGAAGAAGCCATCCCCATGCTCGTCAATGGGCATCGGTTGAAGATCTACAAGAAGCCCCTCTCCAAGCAAGAATTTATTGAGAATATGAGTAAAAGAGTGTTGGTAGTGGAGCGGGTCTCTGCCTCCACTCCACCCACACCCCAAACAGACAAAAAAAAGAAAGAAAAAAAAGAAAAAAAAAAAACAGAAAAAAGAAAAAACAAGAAAAAAGAGAATAAAATATCCCTGGGTGAAAACCTCTTGGAGGCACCCCAACTATCTCAAAAAAGAAAAAATAAAAAGGAGTAAAAACAGAGAAAAAAGAAAAAACGGAGAAAAAAGAAAAAAATAGAAAAGCTAACATCTTTTGAATGCATTGTAGATTATAGGAGAGTCACAGGAAAAAAGGGGCATGGCCAGGCTGAATACACCCCTGATAGATCATTTATCCATCGCCATTGTCTTTTCCCAAGCCCTTGTCTCACTTGTTTTGGAAATTATGCATCCTATAAGAAGCTCTGTGCATACTCCAGGAGGCTCCTATAGAAACCACAGAGAGCTTGAAATCAAGTTCAAAAAAGAATTGAATGGCTAGAAATTTGTCCAGAAGAACTGTGAACCTCCCTACCACCATTCGTCCTTCTTACTCTCCATTCCATTCTTGCACCACTGCATTTCCACTCGCTTCTTTCTTCCCCGCACAAGAAAACATAGAAATCCTGTTTCTTTTGTTTTTTTTCTTGAAAAGAATGAAGAATAAACATAGCATTCTTAACTTGTTTCTTACTTGGTGCATACCACATGCTTTTCCTTTTCCTTCAAAACCTTTCTCAGCTATCTCTTCAGTTCCTTCTCAAACCTTAGCTAAAAATTTTAGAAGGAGAAGCGGTTACAGGAAATCCTGCAGGATTCTTGTAACAACTAATCCCCTTAAAAAAACAAGCTCCAGAGGCAGGGTCAGTGCAGCCACAGGTGTATACAATGGACACAGAGCCGTTCCTGATTAGAAGATCACTATCAGGAGGTAGCCAAGTCACCAGGTCAGAAGCCACGACCGGCAACAACAGCAACAATCCATGAACAGAGTGCCAAAGTCTGAGCACGCAAAGCATGGTAGTGACTAATAGGTAAGTGACTAAACCCATTCCTTTGTTGCATGAATATGATTTAGAAACTACATGAACCATTGAGATGGTCACGATTAAACAAAATTGGTGGCTAGCTAGCTAGCCACCCTTATCCAGTTCAAACAAGCCTCGTCCAATTCAAACAATGTTCAGTGGGTGCAATCGGCACGTGTGTTCAGTTAACTCGGGAAGAAAAACTCAAAACAGGTAGTGGTGGCAGTGTATAATAGGAATGATGGAAGTGATTGCAGGCAGGTGGCATGATCTATCATAATGGCACTGGAGTGGGGACCAATGGTCTAAATGAAGATAACATACCCTTCCTGCCACCTCACCTCGTCACAACAGAACATGCCATAAGCTTAAGTACGATGTAGTTGAAGCCTTCACCACCTTTGTTTTCATTTGCATTGATGAGTTCTCAGCTGCAACAACCTACCTACCACCTTTAGAACCTCATAATAGTCGCTCTCTGTTAGTTTCAAAACCCTTCTCCTTATCGGGCTCTACAGGAGCGTTATCACACTCTATAGGAGCGGAAACACAGTCTACAGGAGCCTTTCTACAGGAAGGCCAATGAGCATCTTTGCAGATGGAAAATTCGGGATTTTATGCCAAATTCAAGCTTGAAAATGGTAGGCTCGGACAACCCACTCTGCAAGTTATATATCTACAAAAGGTGCTGGGATTTGAAGCGAAGTATTGAGTTGAAAAGAAAAAGTGAGAACAGAAGTCTGCATGTGTTTTTCTGAAATATATACAGTCTCTCCATTTTACTCTCTGCACTGAAATTCTGTCTCTTTCTCCTCCATGGTATTCTCCTATGTGAAGAAGTGATCCAACCATAGGAAATTAAGCCTGTAAAATAGTGAATTTGCATTGGGTGGTCTGCTTATTTTGTGAAAGAAAAACAGTGCCTTACTCTCTGTGTTTTTTTTTAAACATAAAAAAGATATTTATTTCCTCAAACAGCCCGAGAAGTAAATTAAGGTTGAGAATAGAGTTTGAAGAGAAGGAAAGTTACAAGTTGATTTTGTTAAAAAGAAGAAAGACGAAAAACTCTGTCTAGTTCCAGAAGAAAGCCTCAACTAGTCCTTTGTTTCCGAGATTGAAAATTTGCTGCCTCCCTCCTCAGTTGAAACGTTCCAGCAGTCTCTAAACATCATGACAGGGGGTTTTATGAGGAAGGAGCCTCTGAATTCAACTCAATTGCATGAACATCCAGAAGTGGTGGTCCTCTTTACTAGGGCAAATTGGATGCCTTTCTTTGAGAAATTTCATGGGTATGGTGACGAAGTTACAGAGGAATTTTTATTATCTTTAAGACCCCATTCAAAAACCCATGCTATAGTCAAGGGTCTAACCATAGAAATTACGCCAGAGTTCATTAGTAGAATTACAAGTCTTCCACTTGGGCTCCCCTGGAGCAAAGAAGAAAAACCACTAGGGCAGGTTTCTAAGAAGACCTTTTTCCAGCCTGATGAACATCCTGTGGAGGATAAGAATGAGATCAGAACGACAAGTATACCTTATTCATGGGGTGGGATCAACTATCAGATCATGAAATATATCTCTTATGAAGGAAGATATAGTACAGTATATGGTTATCATTTCAGACTGTTACATGAACTAAGATATGGCATGGACTTACCTGCATCTAGAAAACTCAGTCTTTCATATTTTCTCCTCCAATCCTTGATAGACTGTAGCACCAAATTGAATGCAGGGGTTCCAGACCTACTGGCTCACCATGGGCTCACTAAATTGCTGGTGGAGGATGCCCTCCACACATACACCATCCCTATAGCCTTGGAGATTTTCAAGAACATGACTAAAGAAGATGAAATAAAAACTCTCACTGATGACCTTAGTCCATCTGGTAGTTAAGAGGAAGAGAAAAAGGAGGAACCTGAGAAGGAAATCCATGAAGAAGCACAAAATATTCAATTAGAAGAAGAAAAAGAAGAAAAATAGAGAGGAAAGGAGAAACATAACACCACCACAGTTGAACCTAAAGTAGAGAAGAAAACAACATCAAAAATAGAAAAAGGGAAAACCACAACAGAGAAAAGGAAGAGGATAAGAACTAAGAAGAAGAAGCCCAAGACAGCTTAGAAAAAGACTACCACAGGAAATGCAGAAACTCAGAAAGTAGAGGAGAAAACAACACCAGAGACAGCAGAGAAAAACTCAGAGACAACAGACATAGGCAAAACAATAAAGAAAGAACAAGAAAAGTAGCAAGAAGAAGTGTCTCCTGAGACAGTAGCAAAAGAAGCAGCAATTGTTCTTGCTGCATTTAGTACTCCAACCGAGCAAAAAGGGAAAAGAAAAAGACAACCATCTATGTACTTCAAAGCTTGAAAGAGCACCAGAATCATGATAGGGAAGCGTCAACCACCTTCGAAAGAACCCATCATCATTGAGGATGCACCTACTGTAACGAAGGAGGAATCTCCCTCGAAAATCTCCATCATTTACTAGAGAGGAAGTCCTAAGAACTCTGCCTGGAAGGAAAGGATCAAATTAATGGACTCTAAAGCAGTCCTAAAGGAGGCATAGACCTCTCTACAGGAGACATTGGAAAAGCTAAAGAAACTAAAATACTTGAAAAGTAGGCAGAAGAACAAACCCAGTAGGAATATAAGGCAAAAGAGATACCAGAACTTGGACCTCAGCCTAACTTAGGCTCCTACTACAACCTTCTAGAAGGTGTGAAGATCATCCCACAAAATTTTGCAGTGCCTCTTTTCTTCGAGCTAGAAAAGGAAAGAGTCAGGACCCATACATGGATGCATATTACAAAATCAAAGACATTGGGCACATGGAAAACAAGTTGAGAGAGATGGGCAAATAATTGGGCATGATCAGGCGTACAAAAAGCATAAGAAGAGCTCAATTTGAGGAATAAAATGAAATGTTGAAAAATAGCTACAAGAAAGGGGACCTCAAGGAGGAAATGAGCTGTCAATCTTAAAAGGATAGCAACAGAAAGAGGGAACCCAGGCAGATAGTGAGACAACAAAAATATAGCAACAAGAAGAGGAACCCCAAACAGACATTGAGACATTGATGAAATAGTAGCAAGAAAAAGAATCCCAGGCAGAAAATGAAGTGCTGATTTTGAAAAGGCAGCTACAGGAAAAGGAAGCCTAGTTAGCCTACATGGCCAGCTAGGCAATGGAGGCATTGCAGTGTAGGCAACCAGCCAAATCATATGCAATGTAACTCAAAGATCAGTGGCTCCAATTTCATATTAAGACACTGGCCCAGAGGAGCACAATACCTTTTAAGGATTATGGCCAATTTATGCATTTATGTGATCACAGTTCAGCTAAGGATAAAGCAAAGATAGCAGAATTTTACCTACACAACATGGCACTTACTGACATGAATTTATGGGATCTAAATGGTACATTAGAAGACTTTCATCTAATGGCTCTAGCATTTTGCATGAGCCATGAAGTGAAAAGGGTAGTACAAATCTAGAAAATGATGGCAAAAGAGCTAAGTGAACCCCTGATGATTAGAGCAGAACCAGCAGAACCCTTGGCTCTCATCTATGCCCACCAACACATTGCAGCTAATCTTCAAGTTGTCCCTAAGTATGTTGACAAGCAAGCCTAGGCTATTGCTCATTTGGAGGATATGCAGAGATTATTTGGAGATGACTACATCCATTCCTGCATGAGAAGGTGGAATACATTGCCACACAGCCTAAGGATCATGGAGTATCACTCCCTAAACAAGATGAGGGAAGCCACAATAAGAGTGCCCCTATATAAGGACTCAATGAAAAGCTTGAAGGCCAATTGGATTGGCCTTAAATTTAGTCCTCCACTACTACTAGGACTGCTCGAAGGAGTAAAGGAGGAGGAAGAATAGCAACAATGGGAAGAAGTGGATAGGGAAGCAAGTTTCCATGATAAGGAGGAAGACATCACATCAGAGGCTTGGGATGTCAGGGAGTATTTCAGAGCCATTAAGGATGAAGACTTAGATTATTTTCTCAGAGCATGAGCAACCATTTTAGCAGGGGGTGATGATGAGCCCCAAAAATGGGTAATTATATGGGCTCATTCTGCCTCTTATTTCGACTTAATCCACCATTTTCATTAGTTTATTGAATTTTTTTGAATATATTTATGCTAATAGAGTTAATTGGTTTAGTCATTTTGCCATGTAGTCTAATGTGTGCCTTATGCAATTTTTTTGGTCAATTTTGGACAAAGTCGGGGAATTTATGAGAAAATGGCAGCCAAAACTCAAGGAAAACAGGCAAGAGGACTTGTAGGGGGGGTGTCTCCTTCATTTATGACCCATTTCCTTGAATCCTCCATCATCAACTCAGAGCACGAAGGTCCACAGTAATGATTCCAAGGGGCAGCTGAGCAAGTAAAGTAGGACTGCTATTTATCTCCCATTCTAGGAAGCCGAGTTCCTTGAGTTTAGGAGGACTGTTGGAGGACTCCATTTGTATAAATAAGGGGGCTTAGACCCTCAGTAGGTTAGCCAGTTATTAGTAGATTTTCACACTTTGGTGCAGCATTATGTTCAGCTCATGTTCAAGTTCCTTTTTGAGAACAATTTATGTAATGTAACTGCTATTTTTGATAATGAAGATGAAACAGTTTTTGAGCCAGCACTAATCTCTTTCAGAGGGCTGAATCTCTTGGGTTAGGGCCCAACCCAAGCTACCCAACACCTCCTGCTGTGTACTTATATGTTTTTATTTTAGCTCATGAGTTAATTTTTGTTGCTTAGATTCATTTCACTTTCTTGGATTAGGTTGCTCTTGATGGTTAGTAGAGTTGTTTTTGTTTCAGTTGCTCAAGTAGTTTGCTGCAGTGACAGAATAAGATTCAAAAAGGCCAAAAGTAGGCCCTGATCTCCTTTCTCCCTTCTGTTAGTGTCGGTATCTTCATACCTCCGTCGAAGATCAAATCCTCTTGTTGCATTTCATATTAGGAGTCCCGCCCATTCATCTACATTCCATTAGGTGCATGGATCATCTGATGAGAGTGGTTTTCCTCATGTCCCTCATGTCATTTACCTGTCGGTTCATGTATGTTCATTAAAAAAAGGCATATAGAGTCTTCTTTTCATTAAAATTTGCAAAATGTTGTCTTTAGGGTTTCATGGTCAATTAAGTCAGGGTTCCATTAGGGTTTCGTCAACAAATGTGTCAAAGTGTCCAGTAATTACCAGAAGGCCATGAGGGGGTTTCATCATTAATAAATTTCATCACCAAGTGTTCGAAAATGTGTTTCCTCAAAACTCTGTTTTGAGGAAAACACACAGTATTTAGCTTTCATTGTACAGAAATCATGAATTTTCTTTTTTTATTCATTGTAAATTATGTCGTCTACACCCTGGTTTCTTTCCTTAGCCCAGAAGCTCCATCACCTGCAAAACAAACAAAGCTCAAGTCATTTGGTTCATTGTAAAGCCAAAAAGAAATGAAAAAGTCCAAAAAACAGAGTGTAAAGATAAAGTCAAATCCAAAACATTATGAAAGTGGGTTTCATGAGGTAAAATTTCAAAAGCTCTTTGTTTATAAGCCATTCCTTCAATAGATAAGTTCATTTGCAAAAAAGAAGCAAGAAAATTGATTTTGGTGATTGAGTGACAAGTTTGGGTGAATTTGGGTGAAAATTGCTCGGCGCAGCGCACTGAGCAGGAGGCGCAACGCGTTGGTGAGGCACGGTACACTAGGCCTCAGAACTCAGTGCATTTTTATATGGGCGCAGTGCATTGGTGAGGCGCGGCACATTGGGCTAGGTGTGCGGCACATACAGTTAAAGAGCCCAAAAATTTCCAGAACGACCTCCAATCACCAAAAACACACAAATTCACCTTGTTCCAAGTAGGATGAGCTCCACCTCTGCTGTTTATCCAAGTTTGGTGTTTATGTTATGATGGTTGATGTGGTGAGTGTCTAAACAAATAACCAAACCCTACCATTTCAAATTCCTCAAACAAAAATTGCTGCCTAGGGTTTTGATAACTATTTTGCTACCAAGTCTATCATTTCTCCATCACTCCCTTATCCCATTTTTCCCTGATTTCATTGTTCCCTAAGTTCCTCTACCCCCAAATTCACGAATTCCCTATCCCATGTTCCCTTTCCCAAAGTTCCTATTGTAAAATCCTAAACCATAACCTTATAGAAAACTCCCAAAATAACCCATATTTCCCTAGCTCCTCGGGGACCTTCAGAGACTTTGCACGAGATAGGTGGACCTTCTTATCAACATGAAGGTCATGAGACACACTCTGCTACTGTGCCGGTATTTATCACTTATCATAAGGGCACCAGGCAATTGTTTGTGGCAGCAAAGCAAGTCTTATCTCCAACTGGGGTTGAAGGGGCCTCACTTCCAGCATCAGCATCACGGGTTCAGGACAAAGCCAAGAGGCCAATGTAGGATGAGGGGATTTCAGGTGAGTGGGACTTTATTCTTGTTGAGGATGTTGATACAGATGTGGGCCCAGAAAACACATGTCTAAAAGAGATCATCCAAGAGCAGCAGACAGAAATCGAAGCATTGCCCCTCAGCTTGGAGAGGGCTGATTGGATTATAAAATACCTAGAGCAAATGAATAAGCAGCTTGAGGACTAACAAGTGATCATGGAGTTACAAAACATTAGGGAGAACCACCAAGCTGCTCAAAGGAGGAGGGTGGAGTTCACTTCACTTGAGCAAGAGATCAACGCTGATCGGGAGTCTTGGCTCGAGAGAGTCAACAACCACTTAGAGAGACTTCTAGACAAGGCGAACAGGGACAAGGCATTGCTGAGACACATGGCTTTTCACTACATGGCATGGAACAAGGTTTGCAAGGCAGGAATAAGGAATTTAAAGGAAAAACTAAGGAAGGCATCAAAAAGGCAAAAGAGGCAAAATGAGCATGATTGACTCCGGATATTGGCCGAGGCATCCTTGGCCCATCATAGTTCTTGATAGAGAAGGTCCAACCCAAATTTCAAGAAATTTGGAGCAATTTTTGCATTTTGGAAATATTTTGCACAAAAAACACAGTTTTCCTCCCTATGCGCCGCACCAGGTGGCGCTCGCTTTTGCTAGAGGGCTCCAAATCATAAAAACTTTGCATTTCTAGATTTTTCATGAAAAGTTATGCTTGTATACCTATGGCCAAGAAATTTGGGTAGGTTTTGAGCCCTCAAGGAGGTCAAAAACACTCAAAAAATGACCTCATTGCCCATATTTTGACACACAAGAAGCAGCCTTGGGAGATTTGATTTTTAACAAGGAAAATAACACAAAATTGAAACATTCCACTTGGGTTGGAACGTAGACATACAGGCCTTTCCAACAAGCCTACATGGAGCTGATTTGGACATTGGGAAGGCCTCCAAAAGTTGGTCCAAATAGGCGCGGCGCATAGAGAATCAGGGGCAGTGCATAGAGGGAAAATTGCCAGTTTGACTCAGTTTTGCTTTGTTTTCCGCCCAATTTTTCCTAGTTTGACTTTTTCACTTTCCTAATGGAAAATTTATGATGTAATTTGATGAAAATTGATGGATAATGATGTAAATATGTTATATTTTTACTTGTAGAGGTAGATTCATCAGTTTAGAGGTTGTTTGAAACTGAATGAATCAGTTTCCTTGTTTTTAGAGGCATGTTGTTATGTTGCCTAGATTCCGGTTCTCAGTTTAGGATCAATTTTTTTAGCTCCTAAACATGTGAGCTCGACCTCTAGAGGCAAGGGGGAGCTATGTTTATCTATATTATGTTGTTTTTCAGTCATTAGCGTGGTTGGACTCTTGAGAAAGCCTTGAGCTTCATTGTACACTCATATTAGTATTTTGGCTAAGGAATTGAGACCAGGATTTGTAGTAGTCTTTGGGATCCCTATGGCATTTGTTTTGGTACAGTGATTTCTTATGTCTTTGTGAATTTATTCATGTGTTATATGTATCATTTCTCTTTATTTCTTCTCAGCTAAACAAACAAGAGTGTAAGTAGAATACATTGAAAAGTGTAGTGCTCTACTTGAAGTTTGCTTTACTCTTTTGATGTTTTCCACTGTTTGGAGAGGATCCATGGTTTCTCTTAACCTCTTCAACTCCTCCTCTGTCTGAATCCAATCATCTCACTTGATTTAGAGTCTGAATTTAGTTGCCTACCTTGCCCCATCGAGATCCCTGCAGGACTGCACCTCATTCCCCACACCCCAAAATAAGCCTTCTCATCTAAGTCAACAGTTCATCAATTCATTCAAAAACCTCTTGCACACGTATTCCTGGCCTAAAAACAGTAATCAAATCAGTCATCTCAAGCCTTTAATGAATACAATTTTCTGAGATAGACACGGAGAGAGCCCTCTCCTGACCTGGTAGGGTTAGCTACCAGGCTGAGCCTGGTTTGATGTGGACCTAGAAGCTTACCTTTTCAGCCTGAGGTAAGTCTAGGCTTTAACACCTTGATGGGACTATGATTTGAGATTAAGGCACTACTGCTGCCACCAAAAACACAATTTTTGCTTTTCCATGCAATTGTTAGTATGATAACTTGATTTGGAAAGATTGATATTGGTTTCGATTCAGTTGATTAGATTATTTCTTGTTATTTTACCATAGATCTCTCGGCATGCTTTTTTGTTCATAGGTTACTGTTCAGTATTTTCTGTTTGTAGGTCAGAAATTAGGTCAAGCTACACAAAGTTCTATTTTCATGGTGTAGTTAGTTCTTTCTTTGGTCAATTTTGATAAGTAAATGTGCAGATCTCTTGTAGGACATCTCAACCCACCATATATCCATAGAACAACGATCATCAACTCATTTCTCATAGATTTCCCAACTCATTCACAACATTTCGCCCATCTGCCCTAATTTCTGCATTTTTCCATAAAGCTACTTTCTTGGAATCTGAACAAATCCAACCATCACATTCGTCCCTGATCTTCCTTGGCAAGTTCTAGACACCTCAACACCTTCATCTAGCTTTCAATTCCCCTTTCCCATCATTTTTCCACCTTAAAAACTCCAAAAATAGCTCTCGGCCTCCTCTTGTAGATCCTCCTCTAGATCCACTGCAGCCTCCTGTAGAACTTCCTATGAGTGGTTTTTCGAAGTCTGATCTCTATGGAAGTCTTCAGAAGGGTACTAGGGGTTTCTTAGGACCTCTCCACACCTTTCTTACCCTCTGCAAAAGCCAACTCCATCTTCCTTTGCCACCAAACCTCTGCACACTCACAATCATAATAATTCCACATAAAAATACTCAAAAGTACAAAAAGATGTTTTCTTCTCATTTATTTTTAGAAGTAGCTTCAATAAATGCAACTTACCTTTTTAGTAGTCAATGGCACTCATTTCATCAGTTTTCATCTATTTTTATGCCAAAGTAGGGTTAGCAGGTAAATTAGGGTTTGCTAGGGTTTGCGTTATATTTCAGTTTTCCTTCTCTTTCTGCAAGTAGAATAGTCCCTGTAGAGTTAGCTTTCTTTCATCACAATTAAAAGATTCTTCTAAGAATCCATAGAAGTTTGCTTAAACTCTGAGTGATCTTGCGCCATATGACCAAGTGACAGCCTGCAGTAAGAGCTAGTACTTGTGCATACAACACCGTCACTTCTAAGTTTGTTACGAACTATCGGGTTGATAAAAGTAAAGAAGGAAGCCCCAGGAGTTGCAGCATTATTGTTGCAATACTGGAGCTCACGACATGCCATGTAGTTTTGTGAAAATATCTAAGATACAATCTTTGGAAGGACAATATACTGGTGTGATGATATTCTTTATTATGACCGTTCTGATGTAATGATACTTTGTGTCCAGATGCTTTGATTTGGAATGGAAAACTAGATTTTTGGCAATTTTTATGGCTAACTGGGCGTCGATGAATAAATATGTGGCTTTTCCCTAAGGAATTCCTGAATCGTGCAAAAAAATGCGCAACCAAATAATTTCACATGTTGCATCCCATGTTGATATATATTATGCTTCTCCCAAAGAAGTGGCCATTGTAGTTTACTTCTTGCAACTCCAAGAAGCTACAATTGACCCCATTTTAATCAAATAACATGATGTTGATGCCTGATCATCAATACTTCCAGCAAAATCTACATCTGAATATCCACCAAGTAAGAAGTTCTTAGTATTTTTGTAAATAATACCAAAATATTTTGTCCCTTGGACATATCTAAGGACCCTTTTTGCTGCATGCTAGTGGCTTTTCCTTGGTTCATGCATAAAGTACAATAAAATAATATCTTTATAAGATAAGTTTGGGCCAATGGTTTTCAGATATATAAAGCTTCGAATCAATTGTCTGTAAGTGGTACTATTCACCAATTCCCCTCCTTCAAATTTAGAAAGTTTGAAGTTTTGTTCCACTGGGGTGAGAGCAAGCTTGCAATATTGCATTCCAAATCTTTGAAGAAGTTCAGATGCATACTTTCTTTGAAATTTGAAAATATTGATCGGATGTTGGAATACTTCAAATCCAAGATAGTAGTGAAGTACTGCCAAATGAGTCATCCTAAATCAAGCCTACAACTCCTTCTCTACCGGCAAAATATTTTCATTATTTTTCCCAGTAATGATCAAGTCATCCACATACATAATTAGAATCACCATATTTTTACCATGTTCACTTACATATAAAGTATCCTTAGATTCACTTCGCTTAAAGGCAACCTTGAAAATTTACTCGTCCATTTTTGCATACCAAGCTCGTGGAGCTTGTTTCAATCTGTATAAAGCCTTGATCAATTTTCATACTTTGTGTTCCTACCCTTCAATCTCAATACCTAGAGGTTGAGTCATGTATACTTCTTCTTACAAGTATCCATTGAGGAATGCACATTTAACATTCATTTGATGGACTTTATATCTTTTTTGACTTGCTAATGCAAGTGTTGATCTGATGGTATTCCATTTTGTTGTAGGTACAAATTTTTCCTCATAGTTGTTTCCTTCTTTTTGTGAAAACATTTGGCAACATGCCTTTCCTTGTACTTTTTAATGTCTCCATATGGATTATACTTATTTTTTTAAACCCATTTGCATCCGAAGGCTTTCACATTTTTAGGATAGTCAACAAGTTTTCAAGTGTTGTTTTCCATCAGTACCTTGTATTCTTGAACCATTTCCTTTTTCCATTCTATATTTTTTATTTTCTCTTTGTATGTGGAGGGCTCATTAAAATCGCTTGTTATAAAGGAAAATTTTTCTTCATTTCTTTGTGAACTTCGTGTTCATGTTTTTTTTTGTTCATATAGCCGAGCATCATTCAAAACTTTAATGGCCCATTTAGGGATCTGATGTTCACTTGTTTGGCGATCTAAATAATCACCATCATTATAAAGTAGATTGATATAAACAAATGTTCTTCAACCATCTGAAGGTTCAGGGGGTGGAGAGTTAGTGTTAGATGAATTGCTGCTAAGAAATCAAGATGAAAATCTAGAAGATCCATATGGTCTAGCTGAAGTAGGTGAGATGGATGAACTACTTTCTGATGAAGGAAATTCAATATCATACCAATGTTGTTTACTTGGCGGATTTTGCATTTTTCTTTTCTTTTTATCTCTGTTAGTTTCCAATTTCTATAGAATACTTCTATCTCTGTGTCCTTTTTTATTTTTGTTTCATCAAATATAACATCTATGCTAACAATAAAATTTCCATTGTAAAAAAGGAAATATCCGTTCTTTTCATCGAAATACCTAATTAATGTACACTTCAAACATCGTGAATCAAGCTTAATTCACTTTTCTTTTGGAACTAAGGCATAACATACTGAACCAAAAATGCTAAGATGTTTGACTCAAGGTTTGAAACCAAACTTTTGTTCATATGGTATAATTTCATCCAAAGCGGGAGATCTGTTCCTTAGGCAGAATGATGTATGTATTGCTTCTGCCCAATATAAAGGACTTAATTTTTTGAAAGTTAGCATGGATCTTTCCATCCCTTACAATGTTTGATTCATTCTCTCTGATACTCCATTTTGGTTTGGAGTGTAAACATTTGTAAGTTGCCTTTTGATACTATTCTCCCTGCAATAATTTCAGAATTCATTGGAAGTGAATATGCCTTCATTATCTACACTGAGAGTGCCAATTTTTTCTTTAGCTTCATCCTCAACTAGTTGACAAAAAGTCTTAAACTTTTCGAATGCTTCTATATTTTGTTTCAAAAAATAAAACTAAGTGATTCTACTAAAATCATCGATGAAGAGTAAAAGGTATCTACAACCTCTTAGACAAGTCTGTAGAGGTCCAGAAATGTCATTGTGAACCAATTGCAAATGCTTGTTTGCACGCCATGAACTCGTTAGAAAAGTCTCTCAAATTTGTTTCCTGTAAATGCAAGCTTCACATATTGCATTTTATTTTTTAAAAGATGGAGGTCATTTAACCATTCCATGTTTTTGAAGTTGAGAAGGACTTTCAAAGTTTAAATTTCCATATCTGACATGCGACAACCTTATTGGTGAAATATTTGTACTTGTTTCTCCTGCAAAATCAGAATTTCGTGGAACGAATGTTCCTTTCATCCTTAGAAGTTTTCCATATTTATATCATATTATGACTGTCTCCATATTATTTTTGATGGATTTTATATTTTCTAATCCATCTTCCGTAACAACCTAATGCCCTATTTATTGAATCGTGACTAATGACAATAAATTCTTCTTGAAAGTTGGTACATACTACACATTTGAAATTGTTTTTCTCCAATTCCAGAGAGAGAAATGTTTACTACACCTTTTCCATAATGAGTGAGTTTTGTATCATCTGCAAGAAATATTGAATTGAGTTGTCATTGCTTAAAAGTCCAAACAAAGTCACATCGAAAAGTCATATGTTATGTTTCCCCTGTATCTAATATCTAAGCATATTCACAATCACTTTTAAGATATGTGGAGACATGTAATGTTTTTTATTTTGAGCTTTGAAGTGTAGTAAGGACATATTTTGAGCCATCATCTTCTTGATCATTAAAAAATTGTGCCAAGTGTTGCTAGAACTTTGGATTTTTTTGAATAGATTTTTGACAATCTTCAGCATAATGACCAACTATGTTACATCTTCTACAAAAAACTTGATTGAAATATTTTCCTCTACATTGACTTTGCCCTCTGCCTCTGCTTTCTCCTCTACCTTGATTTTTTCCTCTCCCTTGACTTTTTCCTCTTCCTTGATTATTTCCTCTGCCTTGACTGTTGCCTCTGCCTTGAATGTTGCCTCTACCTTGAATGTTGCCTCTACTAGAATTGTTGCCTTTGCTTAAGTTGTTCCAACTACCCTTACTTCTAGCATTACCTTGTCATCTATATGCTCAATTTTTATTTTTTTGCCCCCTTTCTCTAACTCGATACCTTTTAGTTAAATGTTTACTTGTGCTAGCTTATATAAACAAGACATATTCCCCAACATGTTTCTTCTTTCGAAAACATTTATCATGTTGAGCTAGCATTTCACTTAATTCATCAAATTTTATCTTCTCCACTTTCCATTTTCCTGTAAAGTTTCCAAAAAATGTGTATATGAAGAAGGAAAACCAGCGATCAAAATAGTAGTCATGAAGTTATCATCAACTACTCAGAATCCAACCTTTACTATTTCTTGCTTCATGTTCTTAAGTCTGGAAATGTATTCAAGTACATTTCCCTCTTCTGTCAATTTTTGTTGAAGAAACTTCAATTGAAGATCAACCCTCTTAGCTTATGGTTTTATACTAAATAATTCTTTAAATGTTTGGCAATAAGACGATGCATCAACATCATTTTCAATGTGAACATACATTTCATCATTAACTGAATATTTAATTAATATTAATGTTTTGGCATTTTTAATCTCTTATTTAGCTAGTGAGTCTGCATCTATAGGTTTGTTTGGTTTAACATCAGTATCATATAAATCTCGATAAATTTCACTGTAAATCAAAGTGTTTTCTATATGTCTTTTCCATGTCTTGTAATTCTTTGAGCCTTCAAGTTTGTCAGAATTAGAAAATAAATTTACTAGCTTGGACATTGTAAAAGTAAATGTATGCACCAAAATGGATCATGCACCAAAAAATAAGATGGACAGTACACCAGATGCAACATCACACACAAAAAATAATGATTTATTGGGGCTTGGCCTTGACCCTCATATAGTCATTTGAGGAGAAAAGTGATTGAGCTTTGCACTTGGCTCTAGACAAATTCTTTAAAATTTTACAATAAAACATTCAAAATTTTATTTTTTACAATGCACTTGTAATTTGACTTCTTTGACTCTAAGCCCCCTCAAAGTAAAAGTTACATAGGTTATGATTTGTTTCCCTCAAACAAAATATTACACCTTATTACTCCAAAATTTTAAATTAGAAAGTTACATCTTTTCACTCCAAATTTACAAAATCAAATTACAAGTTATCTCTCAAAAAATATTTACACCTGTATGAAAAATGACCTTATCACTCCACTATATAAAAATTACTCAGAAAAACAATTATTACTCCATTAAGTTATCACTCCAACAAGAACTTTATTTAAAAATCATTCTTCTCTCCAAAATACAATAAAACAGGTTTACATACATCCTATGTAAAATAATTTAAAGAACTTTATGAAATCACATAAAAGTGATTTAACTAATGGAACTTTATAACTTATGAATGTAAATCATAAAGAAAAATACACACCATAAAAATAATTCGTTGGATAGACTTTCAAGGCAATAGTCTTCCGATGCAGTTCTTTAGCATTATTAGGGAATCAACGATGTTCTACATGCTGATCTGTGCTCGTCCAAACATAAACTCAACTAGTCTTCACATTGATCACCACGCTGTTCTCTACACTAGTCTCCATGTTGACCTTTTCTAGCCTCCACACTCATCTCCATGTTGATCCCTACCCTCTTTCAAACATAAACGTTGCTAGTCCCCACACTAATCTCAATGATGTTATCTGCAACATTCATGGTGGCTACACAGTGTCATGGAAATACAACACAATTCTTCAACAAAGGCCCATGCCAAACGTGTAAAGGTACCCAATCATACATCCTTAATCAAAAGATATGAGATCCCACAAAACAAAATAACGCCTTGCAAGTTTTCATGTAATAGAAATTGACAACCAAATTTTTATGTATCTCTTTAAATATTTTCCCAAAAAATAAATTTGAAGAAACTCGAGTCGATCTAAAATATGAAATTAAGAATAAAGTTGTAAATTTCTTTTCTTAAATAAAATTGTGAAATTTTCATACCATTGAACAATTTGATGGAGTTTTCCAAAAGATTCAGAGCTAGAATCTCCTATTCATACATATACATAACTATATCTCTGATACCACAATAATAATACAAGTGTCATCAATCGCAAGTTTTATTAATAAGAAAAGAAAATTACATAAAATCGAGGACATTCCGCTCGTGAATGATGGTTTGTCCTGCGGTCTCTGAGTCATGAGAGCTTGTTTCCGCTTGTGTGAGTCCTGGGCAAATACCAAATTCTTTTTACCTGAATAAGCCAATTCTACATTAATGCAAATCTCGTCGGTATTATCGTTACCTACCCATTGTTTTGTTGCAACGTCCGTTCTGCAAATGGGGCAAGTTGAATGCGAGTGAAACCACATGTCGATAGAATCTACGTGAAAGCTGTGTTCGCAATTCGGTAGAAACTGACCTTTTCATTCTCCTGGAATTCTGACAAACATACAGCGCATTCGAGCACGTCTTTGAAGCTCTGTGCTTTATACTCAAAGACGGGTAGAGCGTCTACGATGCACGCATCAAGAGGAAAGTCTACAACACTGAGAGGAATTGATCTGTTCAGGCAGAGGTGAACTGGTATAGATCAAAGTGAAGAAGAAGAGAAACATGAAAATCGCTACCACGATCATCCCTGCAGAAAATCTCTTCTCGCCGTCAATTGGTGGCGCCAAGGGGGCATGCAAACTCTCGCCGTCAATTGGTGGTGGCGATGGCGAATGCAAGGCCATGGCCGCTGGTGAATCTATCTCTCAGGGCGTTGGCTCTTAATATGGATGAAGATGAAGTCAATTATGGCTTATTCAATAAAATATTGAAAATGAAAAAGTTAATGCATGTACATTATTTTAGGTGGTGTGGTGAGAGGGTTTATTGCCTTTTTCTTTATTTAGGTGGTATGTTAGGAGGGTTTATTATCTTGTTCTTTATTAGTTTAAGTTTAAATTTCATATTGCCACATATTTGTATACCTAAATTTGATTATTATTATCTTTTCTCATCATGAGTAGATATTATTTCTAAAATTTGATTATCATTATTATTAATATTAAATAGTAACATCTAAATTCTCTATGCTACAAAATAAAGTTAGTAGTGTAATAATTATGTTTTTTCTCTAAACGGTATGGAAATTCTGGTTATATTTAAAAGAAAAAAAAAAAAAATCCAGATAAAAGTTGTCAAACTTCAAAATTTTATGTGCTCTCAAAATTTTTGATGGTGTTGAAGTTATTTCCACCATCAAAAACATGATTTAAACAATGTCTCTACAAGAATTTTTGAATTTTTTTACCCCAATTCCAACCACTTTTGACGATCCGAGCAATTCCCGAGCTGCCGTAAACTACTCCCACAATAAAACAAAATAACTTTATCTTAATAAAAAAATTGTTTTAATATTTTTTTTTATGTAAATTCCTTAACCACACTAAATAATATCCAAGGACAACCTAATATCTTTAATAATGTAATTCAAATACAAATTAACACTTTGTTACTCATAAATAGAGATGAAGTACCTATTAATTTAAAAAAACACTTTATTAGTCCCTGCCCCTTCAGGGCTGGTAGGGACTATAGTAATCGATTTGTAGTCCCTGCATTAGTTTGACGCGATTATCAATAAGGACAATTTAACTTATTGCAAAGTATTTTGATATGACACATTAACCAATACATTTTAACCAATGAACGAAATCTCCGTCTTATTTGGCCTCAAATCGAGGTATACAGACTCAAAAGTTAGGAAAAAGTCCGGACAAGTGCAAGTGATTAAAACAACCTGTCACATGCATGAAGTAATGCTATCTTTGCATTAGCATTAGTTTGCAACATTTAATGTTAAGGAAATGTTATGGCGTATCTTCTTTGAATGCGAAAGTAAGTGTATTTTTGTTAACAATTAGACAAATGTTATGCCATATATGTGTCAATCTTGGTAATTGATAGATCTCTCGCATAGGTGTCAATCAGCTAGCCCAAGCAAAAAAGCTAGAACAGTTGTCCCTTTTGCCAAATTGCATAGGAGAGTTTTCCATAAGCCAAAGTCCTTGAGTGTTCAGAGTCCGTGAGTCCGTGAGTCTTCTGCATAATAATGGAGTCCAGTCCCTCGCTAATACTCTGATGAAGCGCTCCACCGTTTGGTTGTACTCCTGTGGGCTGTTGGAGCAATTGAGGCCACCAGCGCGTCTACTGAACTGCATTATGAAAGCATAAATGTCGAGTAATGTCGAAAGTTAAACAGGTAAACTTAATTGATTGATATATAGACTTGAAGATGAAAATGTTTTGAAACAACAAATTGCTGCCGCAATACATAGAATTCAATTTTCAGAAAAATCTTATTATGCAGTCTTATGTATGGTGCAGTCTTCTATTTGATCAATATGATGCAGTCCTATCTTTTGAGTCATCGTATAAACATATCCATTTTTCAAGTAAAGGGTGTGATGACGAAATAACCAGAAGGCGATGAATCCAAAGTGTAAAAATATAGTTTATATATTTCTGAGGCATATCAATTAGATTATTCAGAACCAGCGACCCATCCAACAAACTGTGAGCATAATGACCACTAAACCTCTAAAATGAGTTCCTTTCACTCCTGAATGAAAAATTAAAACTAACGCCGCTACAAAGACTAGTAGAAATACGGTCCATATTTTCATCATATATAATGAATATAAAGAAGCATAAAGTTAGCATCCTGAGGCTGCATCCAACCATCAGATAATGGCGGAATTTCCATCAAATGATAGTGCGTTTCATTACATGCAAAACGAAAAATGTGTTCGTACAGAAAGAAAACTACAAATGCAGCATTGTCTTTTATGGAAAGCACATTTCTCTTTCAGTAATCATTATCATAAAATCCGATACGCATCGCAAGGTATACCTAGGTTGAAATTGTGTTTTTATCAGCAGAACTAATAGAATAAAAGGCATGAAAGTATAATTGAAAATATTCAAGATGGGTTTTGTGATCGAACCTTACTCAGGCCGCAACTGCTAGCATCCTTCCATTCCGTCGTTTCCCGTTCTACAGCTGAAACATTACAACCAAAATCCTGGCCTTCGTCTTTGAATTTGGAATCAACAATTTTGTAAGGCGAATCAAGAGTAATATAATACTGGAGCTCACTGAACTCAGAGTTTTTCATCAAGCTCTCTGCCCGAATTTCCACACTGCGACAATCAAAACCACTGAACTCCACCGCTCCATTAGAATGCTTCTCCCATGTTTTATCCATTGAAAATCCATTGCCTAATCCAAAGGATTCCCCACTCTCAGCTTCTGTGATTTTAGAGGGTCTTTGAATAGGCATTGCCTTGCCTTCAACTTTGGAATCCATTGAAACCCCAGTCTCACTCGAGATTAAGTATGCTGACTCTACTAAACTGCTACTCTCACCGAGCTTTAAGATAGCTGAAACCCTACTCTCGCTAGACATAAACCTTGCAGAACCTGCCGAAACCACGGCCTTGTTTATATTGACGCTGGATGCTTTGGAACTCTGACTGACAGAAGGGGATAAAGGTTTTCTCATTCTGATGTTCGACGGGAGTCGAGCCTTCGATGTTGGTCTAGAAGGCAGCTTTGGAGGAATATCTTTAGGAATTTCATCTTGTTTCTTAATTTCCTCCAGCATTTGCTCCATTACACTTCGACGACCTGAAGTCGCCATGCTTGCGGACAACATTTTTCCTCTAAAATATCAGAAAACCCTTAACGCTTCCTACAATAGCTCCTCTCACCTAAACAATGCCCCCTAACAAGCTTTAAAAGACCTTCAAGTCTTCAAACTCGAAATTTATTCATGCGTCCTCAAGTGCACTGACATTTTTTCATTGTATTTCCAGCTAAATTTTTCAGCCAGACAGTCATGAATAAGTACTGGTAGGTAACTCCCAGCTCTAAAAAGATAACGAGGGCGGACAGGAACATGCTATGCTTGGCAGCAACGATGGCGGGTGCAACTGTGGAAACGCTGGACACATTTACTTTCATTTGGTCATCTGCCATGGTCGCAGGATAGAAACGGCTCCCAGTGGTGGTGAATATGCGAAGTGCAGTGTAGTGGTGAAATCTTACTTGTCGCCATGATCATTAGTTTACCATTCCACTTGTTGCAGGCCCCATTTAGTTGTCGCCATGATCACCATGAATAGTGCCATTTGTGTGACCATCCTGCATGTATAACACATGTCCCATCCTCCTATTCTGCAGTGTATACAGAAATGTTTGCTTGACGTGGAAGAAGAAATGAATGAGCACTGCTAATAACCAACTAAATGCCTTGGGTTTTTTCTCACAGCGTATTCTGGAAATTTAAATGTTTGTCGTAAGATATTAGATATTCAGGGCTTTATAAATGAATTCGAAGGTCTATTCAGAAAACATAAATAAGTTTTACATCCGACTCTAAAGTTACAAGATTTTCATGTTTAAACTCGCTTCTATTTATATTGCATCTGGAATATTATCAAAGCAAAGGCATTAAATTAAACTCAAAATATCTTTCAAGAAATTTTCTTCTGGAACAAAATCTTAAATTATCGGTTGTTGCATATGGAGTATAGCACAAAGGCATTAAATTATAAGAAATGCTCTGTAAATGCAAATATCTTTCCAGAAATTCTGTAAATTATAACGGCATGATGTCATAAGAAATGTCCTTCCAAACAAGATCTTTTTGAACAAAATCACTGTAATGACCAAACATTTTACATGAATAAATTGTTATTTACCTTATGGGTGAATGGAAATAACATAAATTATTACTTTCTTGAAAATGATGATAATATTAATTGTGCAAAGAGTATAATATGAATTGCATGATATGTGGGTGCACACAGTAACTTTGTGTGAAAAGTTATTTACTCTTCCTGCTTAAAAATAAAGGAAAAACAGTTGCCAGCATAATAGGGAAAACCCTAACTGTTTCCTCTTTCCCATAGGGAAAAGGGAAAGAAGGGAGGACCTGGGTTGTTGATGAACAAACAGGGAAAAATAAAGAAAGAGGCACTGGAGCAAGGAAGAGGGTGCTACATCTGGTGATGACCAGATAGCACAGACACTTTGGAGTGTCACATTGCTGAGGCTGTGGCCGGCAAGAAGATCTTGGGGGAGAGAACCAGTTCAGAAGACTGGTCTCGTGGTTGGGAGGATATCAAGCAGACAAACATCTTCTATGTGCTGTAGAAGTGCAGAGGATCAAGGCAAGATATACAGGTAAGTATCTGTAGTTTCATTAATTAGAGACTAAGTATTATCCTGTTTACTTAGGAATCTGAAATGTAGTTGCTGTGAGTGTGACTCTGTGGCTGTAATACAGAACCTAAGAATTACTGAATGTAATACAGGAATGATTACGCCCTGTTATACATATGTATATGTCTTATATTAGTAATAGGAAGAAACTAGAAGCGAGAACCGAGAGACACCCTGTTCATTACTTCCGAAATAAGTGAAGTTGTGTGATAAAAGGGACAACAATCACCAAATATTAGAATAAATATAACATTTGATTCATCAGTATCAAGTATGGAAACAAGTTTGAATGTATTAATGCATAAACTAGTTAACAGCATCGGAAGTAACCATTACTTTCATTATAGAAACTCTACGAGCAGCAAAGTTACATTGCCCATAATATTGTTGCAAGCATTGAAAAGAAACCAAATAAATACAAAAATATTTGGAGTTTCGTTGCGGGGGTATAATAGTCAGTAAACATGAATACATGTCTTCCCTGAACATATCAGTCGAAGGAATAAATACAAGACTATTTTGTAGAAAATGCGGGTTCCAGACATAGTGCTACAAACCCCCGTAAGAGCCTAATTTTATAAAGGTCATAATAAATCGAAATGCTGTACCTACTATATAATGATAACACAAAACAACTGTAAACAAACTTAACAATGGAATCATTGTATTGGCCGATGCCGCGGCATGAACCACCAGGTAGAGTGGCCCCGCATACAATCAAACAAGGGTTGATATACCCAATGGTTATATCATCCAGTCGGCAATATAGTTATTAAAACTGCAAGAAAACTGAAGAACCGAATATAAAACATCAACCGGCTAAGTTACAGCTAGTAAAGAGCAGTAATGAAACGCCATCAATGGAGCTGTTACAGGACCGTAACAGGCCTCCTAAACCAACATAAATCCCATCAAGGTCGTTACCATAAGTCCGTCAATCGGCTTATTCGGTATTAACAAATATACAATTAATCCGCGAACCTATGTATTATATAATCTGATAAAGGCAAGCACAGGAAGGACAAAGTTGAAAACAAACTCTCAAGTTATTTCATTGAAATTAAAATAAATACAGTGTGTAATATATGAAGCATCGGTGGCCATAGGGAACGGCACCGTGCGCTAACAGTTGCAAACATATTAAAAATAGTGGGAAAATAATATGGATTACAGAACATGCAGAACCTGTTCGATAACAAGATCAATCATAAAACCTGAGGTATCAACCGACCCTAATGCCGAGTCCTTTCATTAAGATTACAAAGTATATACAAATAAATTACAGACTCAGATCTGAGTTATCTACAGACTGTAACCATCAATAAAACCCTGCTGACATCTACTCATTCTACGACCTGGGTTTTCAACCCCTGTACTCGCAAACAGAGAACGAAAGGAAAATGCTGTCGAGTTAGACCATGGCGCCAGGTCATAGTGGAATGAGTAAACCCTGATAGAGAAAGATTATTATAAGTTTGACTCCAAAACGAAAACAATCACTATAACCTACAGGATATAACCTACAGGTTAGCGTGCTTACCTGGTCAAATGTATAAAGGCCGGAACCAGGAAGAGTTCTTGCAACCACGCCCTCGTAGGTCTGCTACCCTGCACCATAAACAATAATAAGGTGGTTAAATACATTCCTATCAGATCCAGTGAAAGAATAAACAAAAGCAATAATGAAAACGGTGAAGACCTGTTACCTATCGAGATTGGAGGTAGGGCAAGATCCGTGAGGGTTTCGCCGCCCGCAGGCCGCCACCGTAAACCATTCAAGGGACCAGCAAGCTGTAAGAGGAGTCCTCATGGTAATGGCACCTCGCCATGGTAAGAATCAGTAAAACTGCATCAGTAAACCTCATGGAAATGGCATCCTGCCATGGTAACCACCGGAGCAGAAGCTACCTCTGCGAAGCCAGAGTAACAAAACAAATGACCGGGAGCAGAACGATTACCCCTTATGTATCACCCACCCAAAGCATGACTAACCTCCACCGTTAGATCTGTAGTGGCAATCTGGACCGCCGATTATCGTGAGGATCCCGAGAAGAGGGTGGTGGGACTGTAGCATTAAAGGTTCCAGCTACCAAAACCAAAGCTCAGCGCGACAGATCGATGGAGGGATTTCAGAGACGCCAGGTGTCGCAACCAAGGCACCCCACCTGCTGCCGCATATAATGATTTGGTACCATTCGAATTATCAAGGACAATTGGAGGTCAAGTTAATAGTCAGAGGGATGATACGTTCGAATCGGCGCAATTATAAATCATATCTATTGTTATCTGAGTCAAACAATCATGGAGAAGTTAATACATAGTTATGTGGTTAGGGTAAATAAATTTTTTTTTTTATGATAGTAATGTGTAGTTAGGTAAGGGTATGACATATGGTATCAGAGCCCAGATATAGTACTGTGACCTCTGAGTAAGGCAATGATGTATGAACATGTGTAAATGAATTGACAATAATCATTTTTCTTTATTACTTGTGAATGTTTCTTATACAAGACCAGATTCAGAGAATAACAGATATGAGAAGAGCGGAGCATACACCGCGACGGCCTGTAATGGGACAGGGCACAACCGATGCAGGAAATAACCCTGAATTGTGGGTACAACTTGGCGAGGAAGCCAGGGTCACAAATCAAGAAATTCTGGAAACTGTGCAAGAGCTGAAGAATGAGATAGCTAGATTGCGAGAAGATAACGCTCGATTAACAATGGAACAAGAAAGAATTTTAAAAAGTTTGTCCAATCGACAAAATCAAGTACCAGTGAATCCGAGTGCGGAACAGCAAAGGATGTCGGAGGAGCAGAACCATCACATACCTCCTGAAGGATCAGAGGAGCAGGAGGAACGCTCTGACAATGTATTTGAACAGCAAACTTCGAAAAGACAAAGGATAGAGCTTCAAGGGGAATTTCGCAAGATTAAGCCCCCGCATTTTGACGGAGAGCAAGAAGAAGCCGCTGAAGCGTGGTTAATAAACATTAATAAGTATTTTCAGCTTTATGAGTACGATCATAACCTTAAAGCACGATTAGCTATTTTCCAATTGCAAGGAAAGGCCACCTTATGGTGGGAAGAAGTGAAGATCGTAAAAGGGGTTACAGAGCAAACCATAACGTGGGATAATTTCCAAAGATTCTTCAAAGAGAGATATCTAACAGAACGCTTTTATGATGAAAAAGCCAGAGAATTCCATGATCTGCGATTGGGACAGCAGACCATGGATGAATTCATCACCCATTTTACTTCCTTACTTCGCTACGTACCTTATATAAGAGAGGAAAACGCGAAAGTGCAGCGATTTGTTAGTAGTTTACCCCCGTACATGCTGGAAAGAATTGAATTTGATAATCCAAAATCAATGGATGAAGTAATCCACAAAGCTAGAATTTGTTATCAGCAAAGTAAACAGAAAGGGGAAACTGCTAGCAAGAAATGGAATGAGAAGAAGAATTTCAAGACAGTTGGAAATAACAAAGGGATACGCAACAATGGAAATAAAGGAGCAAGCAAAGGAACCAACAGCAGATTTACAGCCAGAACTACATCTAAGTTCAGATCCGCAAATGAATCCAAGGTCAATGAACAGCAAATCAGATTGGACAATGAGGGGACAGCAAGACCCCCCGTACAGTGCTGGGGTTGTGGGGGACCTCACTACATCAAAAATTGTCCACAACGAAAGGGAACTGAACAGCTGTCTCAAATTCATGAAGCTTCAACTGTTGGCGAAGTGGGTCGAAGCGTACCCAGAATCAATGCGGCTTTGGAGGATCGACAAGCAGAATATCAACCAACCATGGTCGAGTTTGAAGGTAAAATTTCAAACCTTGCCATATCTGTTTTGATTGATCTCGGGGCCACGTTAAGTTATGTGAACCCGAAAGTAGTGGAACGTTGTAATTTACAATCTGCTAAATTTAAAAGCCCATGGCTAGTGCAATTAGCTACTGGGGCTAAGCGGCAGGTAACCACCAAGATCAACGACTGTTCATTTACTATAGCAGACCAGCCAATAACCGCTGACCTGAACATACTTCCGTTGGGATCCTATGACATTTTAATCGGTATGGACTGGTTGGAGAAGCATTGGTCTTTAGTTGATTGCAAAACCAAAGTTATTTATTACAGAGATCAACAAGGAACCAACAAGGAAATGCAGGGTATCAGGCGACCAGTGCAGGTTCGACCAATAACTGCAAATCAGCTGGTGAAATGTGTACGGAAGGGTTGTCAAGTGTACGCCATTCAGGTGGGTTACGCCGACTCCAAGGAAAAATCTGCATCTTTGAATAATATCCCTGTAATATAGGAATTTACAGATGTGTTTCCGGAAGAAATTCCGGGACTACCACCGCGAAGAAACATAGATTTCACTATAGAGTTGGTACCAGGGGCTGCACCGGTGTCACGAGCACCCTACCGAATGAGTGTACCTGAGTTGACAGAATTGAAAATGCAGTTGCAAGAATTACTGGACAAGAACTACATCCGTCCCAGTGTGTCTCCATGGGGGGCGCTGGTATTGTTTGTCAAGAAGAAAGATGGCACCCTCCGGATGTGTATCGATTACAGGAAACTGAATAAGTTGACTGTTAAAAACAAGTATCCCCTTCCTCGGATCGACGAATTGTTCGATCAAGTAAAAGCCGCGACCGTGTTTTCAAAGATCGATTTACGATCAGGTTATCACCAGATCAGAATTAAGGATGAGGACATCGCAAAAACAGCTTTTAGAACAAGATATGGGCATTATGAATTCGTGGTTTTGCCGTTTGGGCTTACCAACGCCCCGGCAACCTTCATGTGCTTGATGAATGGTATTTTCCATCCTTATCTGGACCAGTTCGTGCTGATATTTATTGATGATATCTTAATATACTCACGCACTATCGAAGAACATCACGAACATCTTCGGATAGTGTTGCAGACCCTTCGAGAACATCAGTTGTACGCTAAGTTTAGTAAGTGTGACTTCTTGAAAGCAGAAATTCAGTATTTGGGTCACATAATCACAAAGGATGGAATTGCAGTAGATCCAGAAAAGATAAAAGCGATAATGGATTGGCCGGTTCCAAAGGATGTAGCAGATGTTCGATCTTTCATGGGGTTAGCCGGATATTACAGGAGATTCGTGGAAGGTTTCTCTAAGGTAGCATTTCCCATTACCTCCCTGCAGAAGAAAGGAAAACTGTTTCATTGGACCCCAAATTGCCAGAAAAGCTTCGAGCAGCTGAAACACCTGCTCACCACAGCACCTATTCTGAGTATAGCAGACCCCAGCAAGGACTATGTAGTATCTACAGATGCTAGCAAAGAAGGTTTGGGAGGGGTCTTGATGCAAGAAGGCAGAGTAATTGCTTACATGTCTCGAAAACTGAAAGAACACGAGCAGAAATATTCTGCTTATGATTTAGAGTTGGCTGCCATTATTCATGCCCTGAAGATGTGGCGGCATTATCTCATGGGCCGGAAATTTTTGCTGCACACCGACCATCACAGTTTGACTAATTATTTTAGCCAACCTACCCTAAACGCTAGGCAGGCGAGGTGGGTGGACTTTCTGAGTGGCTTTGACTTTGAGATAAAACATTTGCAAGGAAAGGAAAATAAGGTAGCAGACGCCTTGAGCCGGAAAATACACAATTTGTATGAAGTTTCCTTCAGTAGATGGGAGAGTCCCTTCATGGAAATAATAAAAGAAAGTGCAGATCAAGATACTGAATATCAGCAATTGAAGTTACAAATACAACAATCTGCTAAAAAGGACAGCCAACAAGAATATGAGTTAGATGATGCTGGAAGGATTTACTTCAAGAAAATACTGTATGTGCCTAACCAAAACTGAATTAGAAATTTGATTATGGATGAATTTCATATCAGCCATTACGCAGGGCATCTGGGCTACCAAAAGATGGTAACAGCAATCCGGAAAGAATATTTCTGGCCTGGAATGAAGAAAAGCATTGTTGAATACCTGTCAAGGTGCTTAGAATGTCAGCAGATTAAAGCAGAACATCAGCATCCAGCAGGATTGCTACAACCATTGCCAGTTCCGGAATGGAAATGGGAAATCATCTCCATGGATTTTATTACAGGATTACCCAGAACTAAAAGAAATAATGACTCCATTTTCGTGGTAGTGGATAAATTAAGTAAGGCTGCACACTTTATACCTGTGCAATCTACCTATAGAGCTGCGCAGATCGCTCACATATTTATGCAGAATGTATTCAAGTTGCATGGTCTTCCGAAAACAATAATTTCCGATCGTGATGTGAAATTCACCTCAGCATTTTGGAAAACACTATTTGCGGAATTAGGAACTCAACTCAATTTCAGCACCGCATACCATCCACAGACAGATGGGCAGACGAAACGAGTGAATCAAATGGTGGAAGATATGCTAAGGGCTTATGTCATGCAACAACCCACCAGATGGGAAGATTACTTACATCTGGTAGAGTTCGCGTACAACAACGGTTACCATACTTCCACACAAATGAGTCCATTTGAAGTGTTGTATGGTCGAAAGTGTCGTACACCCGCTAGTTGGGGAGGACCAGAGGATAAATTGAGTTTGGGTCCTGAAATGCTGAAGGAAATGGAAGATATTGTAAAAAGGGTACGTGTTAATTTGAAAGCTGCCCAAGATAGACAAAAGAATTACGCTGATCAAAAGAGAAGGTTCAAAGAGTTCCAGGTTGGGGACCACGTTTACATTCGAATACAGGCTAAAACAAGTACTTTACAGTGGACTGGATGCGCTAAATTGGCACCCCGATATTGTGGACCCTTTCAAATTTTAGCTAGGGTCGGACCAGTAGCTTACCAGCTGGCCCTGCCAAGTCACATCCGAGTCCATAACGTGTTTCATGTTTCTATCCTAAAGAAATATGTGTATGACCCTAAGCATGTGATCCGATGGCAAGAAATCCAGGTGGGGATTGTTACGATAAATTCAGTAAAAAAAAAAAAATTTATAAAAAGGAAACTACCTCAAGGAATTGTGTGTTGCAGGTCGAACTGGAAGGACAGGTTCTGGTCGAACCACTGACCATTCTCGACCGGAGAGAAGTGCAGCTGCGGAAACGAGCTATTACCCAGGTTAAGGTGCAATGGCGACATTTTGGACCTGACGAGGCCACTTGGGAAGATGAGGAGTTGATGAAAAAGACCTATCCCGATCTGTTCGGATCTGTGAGACACCGGGACGGTGTCCAATCTCAGGGGGAGGAGATGTAATGACCAAACATTTTACATGAATAAATTGTTATTTACCTTATGGGTGAATGGAAATAACATAAATTATTACTTTCTTGAAAATGATGATAATATTAATTGTGCAAAGAGTATAATATGAATTGCATGATATGTGGGTGCACACAGTAACTTTGTGTGAAAAGTTATTTACTCTTCCTGCTTAAAAATAACGGAAAAACAGTTGCCAGCATAATAGGGAAAACCCTAACTGTTTCCTCTTTCCCATAGGGAAAAGGGAAAGAAGGGAGGACCTGGGTTGTTGATGAACAAACAGGGAAAAAGAAAGAAAGAGGCACTGGAGCAAGGAAGAGGGTGCTACGTCTGGTGATGACCAGATAGCACAGACACTTTGGAGTGTCACATTGCTGAGGCTGTGGCCGGCAAGAAGAGCTTGGGGGAGAGAACCAGTTCAGAAGACTGGTTTCGTGGCTGGGAGGATATCAAGCAGACAAACATCTTCTACGTGCTGTAGAAGTGCAGAGGATCAAGGCAAGATATACAGGTAAGTATCTGTAGTTTCATTAATTAGAGACTAAGTATTATCCTGTTTACTTAGGAATCTGAAATGTAGTTGCTGTGAGTGTGACTCTGTGGCTGTAATACAGAACCTAAGAATTACTGAATGTAATACAGGAATGATTACGCCCTGTTATACATATGTATATGTCTTATATTAGTAATAGGAAGAAACTGGAAGGGAGAACCGAGAGACACCCTGTTCATTACTTCCGAAATAAGTGAAGTTGTGTGATAAAAGGGACAGCAATCACCAAATATTAGAATAAATATAACATCTGATTCATCAGTATCGAGTATGGAAACAAGTTTCAATGTATTAATGCATAAACTAGTTAACAGCATCGGAAGTAACCATTACTTTCATTATAGAAACTCTATGAGTAGCAAAGTTACATTGCCCATAATACTGTTGCAAGCATTGAAAAGAAACCAAATAAATACAGAAATATTTGGAGTTTCGTTGCGGGGGTATAATAGTCAGTAAACATGAATACATGTCTGCCCTGAACATATCAGTCGAAGGAATAAATACAAGACTGTTTTGTAGAAAATGCGGGTTCCAGACATAGTGCTACAAACCCCCGTAAGAACCTAATTTTATAAAGGTCATAATAAATCGAAATGTTGTACCTACTATATAATGATAACACAAAACAACTGTAAACAAACTTAACAATGGAATCATTGTATTGGCCGATGCCGCGGCATGAACCACCAGGTGGAGTGGCGCCCGCATACAATCAAACAAGGGTTGATATACCCAATGGTTATATCATCCAGTCGGCAATATAGTTATTAAAACCGCAAGAAAACTGAAGAACCGAATATAAAACATCAACCGGCTAAGTTACAGCTAGTAAAGAGCAGTAATGAAACGCCATCAATGGATCTGTTACGGGACCGTAACAGGCCTCCTAAACCAACATAAATCCCATCAGGGTCGTTACCATAAGTCCGTCAATCGGCTTATTCGGTATTAACAAATATACAATTAATCCGCGAACCTATGTATTATATAATCCGATAAAGGCAAGCACAGGAAGGACAAAGTCAAAAACAAACTCTCAAGTCATTTCATTGAAACTAAAATAAATACAGTGTGTAATATATGAAGCATCGGTGGCCATAGGGAACGGCACCGTGCGCTAACAGTTGCAAACATATTAAAAATAGTGGGAAAATAATATGGATTACAGAACATGCAGAACCTGTTCGATAACAAGATCAATCATAAAACCTGAGGTATCAACCGACCCTAATGCCGAGTCCTTTCATTAAGATTACAAAGTATATACAAATAAATTACAGACTCAGATCTGAGTTATCTACAGACTGTAACCATCAATAAAACCTTGCTGACATCTACTCATTCTATGACCTGGGTTTTCAACCCCTGTACTCGCAAACAGAGAACGAAAGGAAAATGCTGTCGAGTTAGACCATGGCGCCAGGTCATAGTGGAATGAGTAAACCCTGATAGAGAAAGATTATTATAAGTTTGACTCCAAAACGAAAACAATCACTATAACCTACAGGATATAACCTACAGGTTAGCGTGCTTACCTGGTCAAAGGTATCAAGGCCGGAACCAGGAAGAGTTCTTGCAACCGCGCACTCGTAGGTCTGCTACCCTGCACCATAAACAATAATAAGGTGGTTAAATACATTCCTATCAGATCCAGTGAAAGAATAAACAAAAGCAATAATGAAAACGGTGAAGACCTGTTACCTATCGAGATTGGAGGTAGGGCAAGATCCGTGAGGGTTTCGCCGCCCGCAGGCCGCCACCGTAAACCATTCAAGGGACCAGCAAGCTGTAAGAGGAGTCCTCATGGTAATGGCACCTCGCCATGGTAAGAATCAGTAAAACTGCATCAGTAAACCTCACGGAAATGGCATCCCGCCATGGTAACCACCGGAGCAGAAGCTACCTCTGCGAAGCCAGAGTAACAAAACAAATGACCGGGAGCAGAACGATTACCCCTTATGTATCACCCGCCCAAAGCATGACTAACCTCCACCGTTCGATCTGGAGTGGCAATCTGGACCGCCGATTATCGTGAGGATCCCGAGAAGAGGGTGGCGGCACTGTAGCATTAAAGGTTCCAGCTACCAAAACCAAAGCTCAGCGCGGCAGATCAATGGAGGGATTTCAGAGACGCAAGGTGTCGCAACCAAGGCACCCCACCTGCTGCCGCATATAATGATTTGGTACCATTCAAATTATCAAGGACAATCGGAGGTCAAGTTAATAGTCAAAGGGATGATACGTTCGCATCGGCGCAATTATAAATCATATCTATTGTTATCTGAGTCAAACAATCATGGAGAAGTTAATACATAGTTATGTGGTTAGGGTAAATAATTTTTTTTTTTTTATAGTAATGTGTAGTTAGGTAAGGGTATGACAATCACAAGTTGTAAGGAAATGCATTGTAAATTCAAAATATCATTTCGAAACGCTCTTTTCGAACAAAATCTCCCTTAGTTATCACAATTTGTGAGTTCGAACAACATAAAAGTTACCATTAAATTAATGTAACCTGATAAATCAAAGTATCAGAACATAAATTATAGACACATTAAAATGTTTTTAATGTGCAACATCATGCAAGCGCAAAATGCATTTAAAAAACCGATAATTTTTATTTCCAAAAAGAGAAAAATCGCAGTCCAGGAGCTGTAATTATTGCGGCCAAACAAGAACATGAATCACCAGGGTGTGATTGAGGCTGTGTTGTTTACTTGAACTCTTCTTCGTCGAAATCTTAGTGGCCGGCACTGAAATTTAATTTAGCCGAGCCGCACAGCTTGTCACAGATCGTAAAGGCTTGCCTACTTAACAAATTTCACTAAATAAATTTCTTGTTCCAAATTTTCGAAAAGAAAAAAATCAGTCTTTCATCTATAACACACAAAGAGAAGTTGATTACAATTCTTACCTTTAGGCGAAATTATCTGGCCAAATCGTTTGATACTTCACAAAATTCGAGGCTTTAAATTTCACCGCAAATGCAAATAATGCTGCGATAACTTCAGGATTCCTGAGAGCATCAGAGCTTCATATGTAAAGAAATATTAATATACTTTTTGTTTTGTGCAATTTTACAACAGGATTAAAATTGCACAGAAACCTGCCAGAGTGTTAAAGAAGCTTCCGAGCGTTGAAACTCTGGGAAGCTACTAAAATATATAGAACCAATTGTGTTCACCTGTAAATCCCTCTCAACAGATGGCCTCGAAGCAGTGTCGGCACACTGGCGAACCCATAGAGGAATTTTCTCTGCTGTCCTCTTCATGCAGGTGCAGGTGCATTCTCAGGCTGAACTTAATGCAGGGACTTGCTGCCAGGCAGCTTCCATTTTACTCTTAAATAGAGATGAAAAATAATAGAAATGAAATACCTTTTAATTTAAAAAAACACTTTATTACTCATAAATAGAGATAAAATACTTTTTAATTTCCAATAAAATTAGTTGTGGAAGATCAAAACTCACTAATGATACGAATTGTAATTCTTCTGCTTCCACGACAACGGACTAATGGTGTTATAAATTATCCTCTGTAAAGTGAAATTACTCACTCAACAAGATATGATATTTTAAAAATAGTATACTAACGATGATAAAGAATTACCCTTTATCAATTTAAATCAATTTTATATATATATTGTATTTCAAATTTCCTTATCATCATCAAATATATTATTTTGATTTTAATA
>APFE030117402.1:64620-94442 GCA_000404065.3 Pinus taeda
TGGAAAAAAGGCAGCAACCCATCAAGATTTGGAATCATGATGAAAACCACCTGCATACTAATGAAATATGGACAAATCATGTGTAATGAGATTTCCAATGTAACCAATCCAATAGATGGCTACATACCAAATTTCTGCTCTCACTTTTCTCGAGCAGGCGGAACAATGTACATGTAGGCAACTCACAATAACCACTGAAACCAAGGCTTATGATAACGAACCAGGCAACATTTATCTTCTCTAGTGCTTGCAAAAAGATGCCGAAGGGATCTTCATAATCCTAAAGCACTATCTTGTCTTGAGATCCAGTAGAAAAAATACAAGTACTCCCTTCATTCTGATCTGAAAGAACAATTGATTTCCGAGGGATAGGAATACACCGAGAAGTATGTGCTTCTGCCATCTGAGTGCTAGCTGTAGATTCCTTGACCATGAGAAATCCTGGCATATTGTCTCTCTCAAGCTCATACTCCTCATCTTCATGGTCTAGGTCATTCTTAAACAAAAAACAATCTTCAAGATTATCAAACATGACAGCCTTATCATCTTTGTGAAAGAAAATATTATCCGTTTGCTGATCTATAAAACTGATTACAAGACCGTCATTATTTTCAAAAGAGGAGGAGATTTCACCAACACTTTCTTGACCATGTGTGCACTGCAAATCTGTTGTAGCTTTGGCTGAAACAAGACCTTTCAAAAGTAGATCTATCTCATCTTCAGACAAAGGAGACAATGCCTTTTGTTTTCTTCTGCTTAAACAGTAATTGTCTTCATATGACATGGCAATCAAACTATCATTTAATACTGAGTTATTGAAATGAGATTCATCACTTGCACAAAGATCTCATTCTGTTTTTCATGAACTGACTCGATTGCTTCTTCATTCCAGATGATTTCAACAATAGAGCTCTCCTTCATGGGATTCAGAACAAGGTTGTCTTCATCATCACGATCTGAATCTAGATTTGAAATGGCTGACTTGACTTTATCACATTCTGAAATTGAAACTTGACTTTCATGCATGTTGTCTTCTTCTATGGATAGATCTAGAATAAAACCTTCTCCTTCATCATTTTCAGCCATGTGGCCATCTTCAACCTGTTGATCTTGATTCTGCTGCAAATTTTTCTGATCATCTTTATGCTGCTGAAATGGATTTTCATATAGGGCTTCCATGATCTCATCATCCATGAAATTATCATATTCATAATATTTCTCAAGGCTTTCAATGAAAGTAGAAGCATGTTTGCAACAGTCATGATACTTGATATCTTTCAATGAACAGAGCATGAAAATCCTTTAAACAGTAAATACAGGCCAGTGGCAAATTTTCATACCAAGATTGGGCTTCGCCTTCGAGAGTGGCTAGGAATATCTTCATCAAGCAATATTCAGGAAAATCAACCTTCAACTTGCGAATATGCATGTGAAATCTGACCAAATGTAAAGCAACATCTTTCTTACCATCATTTTTAAACGTAGGCAGATTCCTTCACCAATCTACCTTGGGCATCTTATTCGGAAAACCTGGAATGTGATCTCGGCTCATGGGAGCGTATCTTCTCATGATTTGGTCCATCTTGAGAATCTCTCAGCTACTGATCTCCCTGCAGTGAAGTCACCATGAAGCATTGATTTCTGGAATTTTCAGTGAATGGAGTCGCCAGGTGAATGATTTCAGCCTTGCCAGTGTCTGATCGTTGTCCACCATCAACAATCAGATCTGAACTTGATACATGTACTGGGGCAATTTATAAGTTAAGTGTTACGATTACAAGCTAGACCGGAGATCGACTGAAGCAACGTTTATCTACTACGCACTTGCAGAGCAATGTGTAGTTCGAAAGCTACCTGGCCTGACTTCAGACTCTGTTTGTAGCTATAAATCAAATAACACTAGAAAAGCAAACCAGTTCTTCCCCAGTTTAGACTCCGTATTCTCAAAGTTCTCTGTCAGAGTCAAATTTGACAGGTGGCAAAGGAAGAGTGACTGTTGTGCAACTTGTATCTAGTAATATTAATCATGAAAACCCATGCTCTTTTATTTGGTCTGCTGAAAGAGAGAGGCAACTTTTTGGAATTTACTGGTGCAGGTCCTTAGGGCATAGGAATTTTTTTACAATAGATCCAAAAGGAGGATTAAAATTGTGGAGGTTGGAGTACACATTTAGAGAAGTCAATGGTTGGAGGGGGTCCATCAAAAGAGTATCAGGCATCTTTAGTTGCTGATTTCACATCAGCATTCTTGGCACGCATTGTATGTATTGATGTGAGCCTTGTGGATCAGCTACTTGTTTGTGGTGATCAGTGGGGAAATATCGTTGCTTTTGAATTTCCAGTGAGATTGATCGATCTTGAAAACTCAATTATGCCAGAGAAGTTTCAAACAGTTTGCTCATTTAAAGGAGCCCATGGTATCTCAAGTGTGGTTAGCATTTCAGTTGCCAGATCAAATGGAAATCAAATCTGTATATGTTTGACAGGGAAGAATAGATGCATCTGTGACTTTATTTTTGATAAAGGTGCCATTGGAAACTACTCAAATAACCCAGAAATTACTTTGACTACGAGGAAGCCTCAAGTGGTTCTAAGCAGAGAAGCGAACGGTGTCACAATCTCCATAGTGTCTCGGCATCTCAGTGAATACTTCATGGAGGGTTTCTTATTTACTTCTTGAGCAACCATTGGATGAATTAACGGTATAATATTATGATGGCATCTTCAAAGAAATCTCATTCGAGAACATTATTTGCAACACAATATCATGCTCAGAATTATTCTGGACTCGTGGATGCTTCTTGTATAAAGGATGAAGAAATTAATCGTAACCATAGAAGTATCTTCCCCTGGTTTCCTATCAGAGGGCTGAGACTATTCAGTATTGGTTGGTTAGCTAGTAAAGAGCACTTGCTTGAGGGTAGGGGAAGATCAATTGTTTTTTCTGCAAGTGGCGAATACCTTGCAGTCTTGGTAAAAAATGAGATCACAATTTTAAGGAAAGATGACAACTTCACAAGAGCTTTTCAAACCTTTTTTGCTTTGCCTGAATCCAAGTTGTTTTTGCACGGCGTTTGGGTGGATCACTGGAACATTCTTGTAGTATTTGATAACTCATATATCATATATTTTCTAAAATCAAATGAAGAAGAGCTGAGGGAGATTTCAAAGCGCCATTTACAAGCAGCAAGAAGAATTGTTGGGTTGTTTGTCTAGGAGTATAGTAGTGCAAAGATATCTGATGGGTATAGGATTATGGTTATTACGTCAGATTGCATTTTCCAGTGGATTGTAATTGATGAGAAAAATAGTGCAGTTAATCTCTTGAACAACAAACCCACTCAACAATTGAAACTAAGACAACAACATCCATTAGGTATATCTTGTTGTTGTTTCCACAAGGAGCGTTCTATCCTAGTTCTAGCTGGGCCTACTAATGAAGATAGTGAAAGAGCTACTGTCATGCCCAGACATCAATGTTAATGTGGTTAGCAAGTTAAAAGAAACTGTTCTAGATATTGCAGAGAAGTTGCCATGTGCAGAACACGCATCAAAAATCAAAGACGCCTTGAAAGACGCAGGAGCTGAGAGTGCCGAAAACATAAACCAACCTAAGGATACAAGAGAGCTCACAAAAACTGTCAGTGATATAAAGCATGGTATACATACACAACTTATGCAGACAGTGACAACAGATAAACGATTTACTGGAATTGCAAAGAAATTAAGAAAAATGCATAGAGAGGGGATACTGAATGCCACAAACTCCGTGACGGTTGTTGCTGTTCTTATTGCCAAAATTGCTTTTGCGGCATTATTTACTGTGCCTGGTCAATATATGGGCACGGGCCCAAATGCTGGTGAAGCCCTTGTAGCCCACAAGATAGCATTTCAAATATTTGTCATCTTTGATTCACTGGCATTATTCGTATCACTGGCTGTTGTGGTGGTTCCGATATCTCTAGTTGCATGGGAAACTAAGGCTCAAAAGCGGGTGGTTATTGTAATTAACAAACTAATGTGGTTGGCCTCTATTTGCATTTATGTGTCTTTTATTGCCTTAGCTTACGATGTTGTGGATCAACGTTCCAAGTGGGCAGTAATTGCTGTGACTTTAGTAGGTGGATCAATTATGCTTACGACATTGGCCATTATGTGCTACTTTGTGATCAGGCATCAGGTCTTTTCCCTGCCATTGCAAATGAAGGGGAACACTTCAAATAATCGAAAACATTGATATATTTCATAGGTGTCAGCTGCAATTGGTTTTCCATCGCGGGTACAAAGGAATCGATAAGCCAACTATAAGTAATAATATGCCAAACCCAAGCGATAATGAGTGAACATGCTGCCAAATATGTGAGAAAACATTTGCAAATTGACGCTCTCCAATACGCTGCTCCATGTACCATAACATTGCTTCAAGACTGCTCCAATGAACGCTTTGCGTATCCTATCCGAATCAAGGCATACAACAGAGCGCTATTCAAACGGAGCCAAAACAGCAGAAGTCATAGGATTCGATTCCTATTTCAAGACTTCAGTTAATGATTCAAAGGGATCTGCGCCCCAACATTTATCTCTTAATTAGCCATCAGAGGATTTTAAGGGGGACGATCTCCTGTTTTAGAATAAAGAAATGACTCTATCTCTATTTTTGTAACTCGAGGTGAAACAGTGCCCCTGTTTTGGGGTCGATTTGTTTTTCCCCTAGCAGCATTTATTTAATGTATTAAAAAATCATTTGTAAGAGATTTGGGGTGGGGAGAGAGTTCTGAGCGCTGGTGGAGGAGAGACAACAGAGCTTCATTGTACAGATGTTCACAAAGATTTTAATTAAAAAATACACAGCTCTGGCTTCTGAGATTCCTGTGGTATGAAATTTAACATTTGTCTTTTCGTATGTCTCATGTGTAGCTTGTAATGTTTTACATTTCATCTCATCATCATTTCTGTTGAATACTTTCAAGTGAGAAAGGCAGAATCCAATTTATTTGCTCTGTCTTGAGGAAGTATTCATAGTTAATGTTTTCTTCTGTTTGACAAGGATTCATCTTCTATGCCCTTGTTAACTCCTCAGCAGTCCAACCATTCCATTTAATCTCAATCTGATTTTAAAATTTCTTGCCTACCTTGCCTCAAGAGATAATCTATGTTTTTGATTATATTTCTTTGTTCAAGCTGTTTCTTTGCCCCATGCAGCCCAGAAAAACCCCATCATTTATTAAAAACCCCTTTTATCAATTTACTAGCCTAAAATCAATATTCATATCGGTCATCTCAGCCCCTTTGAAAACCTTTTGCTGAGATAGACCCGGAGAGAGCCCTCTCCTGTCCTCGTAGGGCTAGCTACGAGGCTGAGCATGGTTTGATGTTGCCTTGAGTTTTGCCTTCTTCAGCCTGAGGCAGATTCGAGCGCTAACAGAATATAAGAAAACAAGGATGCAAAAACAACTAGTTAAACAAGACCATAAGGAGACCCCTACTAGCCATAACAAGAATTTCATCAAACATATCATCAACATGTAGCCTACAAGTGTAAACAATAGATTTAGGTGTAGAAATCTCATAATTGTTTGAGAATTGTCATGAACCATTGTTCCTCGTGTCATTTGTTTCCTTATCATTTATTAGATCATAGATACACAATCCATTCAGCTACAGGTAAAAACATCATGATAACAATAGATAGCTCGTGTCACAAAATATACAAATAACCAACATAATAGGAACATAAATACAATGGACATATCAACCATCAAAATTTATGTATACACCATTACTTTTAGACATGAAAATCAAGGGAATAAATTTCTCATTAACTAATGCAATGAACCAACCGGAGACGAGCCTAACACGTTCAACACAACTATATATTGGTTGAGCCAAGTCTCTCTTCATCCAATCACCCTTGTGCCATATTCAATGCATTAATGTGGGATCTCATAGAACACATCAATCAAAAACTCATCTAGGGCTTATAGAGGCCATCCACATCAACCCATCAAATAGTGATTCCACCTCATGGTTGGACGTCACAATACCATGATTAGACTGGTCTCCATCCAAGCCTTCCATGGATTCCAAAGCATTTGTTCCAACAAAGGCTTCCAGGACTAGTAGCTCAACCCAAAGCTGTCGTCGAGCTTCCAGAGAATTTGTCCAACCAAGGCTTCCAAGATTAGTAACTCAACCCACCAAGGGTTTCTAGAGCATTCTTCCATCCAAGGCTTCCAGGACTAGTAACCCAACCCAAGTTGTTATAGGGCTTCTAGAGTGTTTTTCCAACCAGGGCTTCCATGAACTAATAACTCAACCCAATCTAAGGAAACATGATAACCAACCAACAACAAAAAATGAAAGTAAGCCCAGAATCAATATGGCTATCAATGCAATGGAAAGGCTAGGAAATCCACTGTCGATCCAATCAATCCTTCATACTAATGATAGATCACAACCAAGAAACCACATGTATATATCGTGCATGCCGAAACTAGTGAAGAAATCATACATGCAATTTGGTACCTGCAAAATAGATCTGATGTAGTTGTTGATCATGATGCCTTATTCATCTTTCCTGCTCTTCCTTTGCCTTCTTGCTCCAAGAATCGTAATATGCCACACCCTTCGAGAGTGCTACTAGAAAACTCTAAGTATCCAAGAGTATGAGAGAGAGAGAATTATGAGAGAGAGCTCCAACGCTGAACTGACAAAAGGTTACACTGACCAAGCTTGCCAACTGATGCTCATAAGCCTTTTTATCAATGAGGCCCCTATTTTCTTAATTTTCCATCATTTTTCCTCAATTTCATCCTCACATGCAACATGTTCCCTTTCACCTCCTTTTTCTCATAATTTCTATTATTTTCATAAATAAATATGCCAAAAATGCCATTTTTCCTTTCCAAATCCTTAGTCATTTCCTTAGCCATAAACAACCAAATGAGCACCCACTGGAATGTTTTTCGCACCATTCAACTTGGAATACATGTCCCATCAACTTTGGTCTTATGTATTTTTCCATTGAAATTTTACTAGGGTTGTTACAAAACCCTCCCACTTGGGGGAACACTATCCTCGATGTTCAATGGTAGTGATAACCAACATGAAATTTGAAAACAAAACATACTGCCCATGGAGTTTTATAACGCAACTCATTGTAGTACTTACAATGAAAGACCTGCTCAAAAATCAAAACATGATGACAACATACTGCATATTGGAGCTTTATAAAGTATCTCTTTAGGGTATTTACAATAACCACATATACACATATCCACATTTGCTAAACTAGCAAATAAAAGGATACGATTCCCATATCAATCAAAAAGGAAATTGGGAGGATCACACCTCCCCCCTCAAAGTAATAATAGGATTCACCTCCCTCCCACAAAGCCTAAAATCCACTGCAAAGTCAAATGTGCATCAAACGTCGAGCGTTATAATCCTACGCTTTTTCCTGTCAGTGAATAGTTACCAACTCATTATTCTAGGGTGCACTCCCGATGTGCATCAGATTCCATTTGGAAATGCTAATGACCAAAACAAATATATCCATGACCTTCCCTTCTCTGTTACACAATCCCTCGGGAATTCAGTCACCCCTTCCATGCAATCACTCACCTTCCAATACTAGTAGAAAATGAGAAATTAGTGACTATGTGGCTAAAAAAGTTAGTCACTACAACTTTTCCAAGTGAAATACTTCGAAAAATGAGCAATCTTAACTGGACGAACTAAAAATGACTAACATATATCACTAATTTAGTCACGGGTCAAAATATGTGACTAGCTAATAAGTAATGCAACTAAAACTGACTAACATGAATGCCTAATTTAGTCTAAGAGCAAAAATACAAGTACTACAATAATATGAACCAATTTTTTATGTTAGTTGTCTTATTTGTGTCAAGGAATCTAAACTTACAAGTGATAGGGGATTGAAAGGTTGTTAAAGATTGGTTGAAAGGTTATCCTTCCTTAAACACTTATTCATCCTCACATGGTGTATAGGTGAGAGAACTTTGAATTATTTATCTCTAATAATTTGTAATTTTAACAAAATAGTTTTTAATAAAGAAATATTTTATGTATTTTTTAAAAATCTAGTCATTGAATATAATTGGATCTAGTTCCAATTTGAAATTAATTTGAAGAGAAATTTTAACTTTTAAGACTATAATATCAAATAAAAACTACTTTAGTTTCATATTAAGTGTCCTAGATCCATCTTAACCGCGGATATATGAAGCATCGAGATGGACCCAATCTCTCGAGGTGCAAACTTTTTTTCTAGTGCAAATCTTGAGGAAATGTTTGCACCTCGAGAGATCGGATCCCTCTCGAAAATTGATAGTTATAGGGTTAATATGGATCTAGGTTGGTTATATAATACTATATAATATCTATATTTATATTTGTGTCTCTTTGTTATTCCGTCTCTCTATCTCACCCCCCAAGCATACATAGACTCTCTCTCCCTCTCTTCCCCTTCTCTACCTCTCTATCTATATCCTTCTCTCTATTCCCTCCTGCTCTCCTCTCTCCCTCGCTTTCTCTCCATGACTCCCTTGTCACCCCCTCTCTCTCTCCACCTTTCTCCCTCTATGTTTTTCTTGTTCCCTCCCTCTCCTACCCCCTCCAATTCCATCTCTCTCTCCTCATATCTATCTCCCTTCCTCTCTATCCCTTATCTCCCACCTCCCTCTATCTCTCCCCCCCAAATCACTCTCCCTCTCTCTCTCTCTCTTCCGTCAAACTCTATCACTATCTCCCCCCGCCTTTCCTTCTCCATCTCTATGTCTCCATCTCTCTCCCTTCCGTTTCTCTCCCTATCTCTATCCTCTCATATTCATTCTTTTCGCTCGTCTCCTCTCTCTCTTTCCATATTTTCTTTATCACTCCTCTTTCTCTCCACCTCTCCCTCTCTATGTCTTTGTTATTTCCTCCCTCTCTCTCCCACTCCAACTCCATCTCTCTCTCTCTCTCTCTCTCTCTCTCTCTCCCCTCTTTCTTCCTTCCTCTCGCTCCAACTCTCTCAACTCATTCTCTCTCCTCCCCATCACTCTCTCTTTCTCTCTCTCTCTCTCTCTCGTGCTCAATCTCTGTCCCCTGCATCACCCTTCCTTTCTCTGTCTCTCTCTGCCCTCGAACTTTTTCACTATCTCCCTCCCTCTCTCCACCCCCTCCCCAACTCTCTCTTAAATTTTATCACATTGTATTGTGTTTAAGAAATGATCTAAATTTAAAAAACATAATTGGTTGTAAAATATTAAACTTATATTTTGGATCAATCATGTCAAATAAACTAAAATAATGAAAAACTTTAAGAAATCATGCACTATATTTAACCTATTATAATTAGTTAATTTGTTTTCTCTCATCCCTTGGATCCTTAGCTAAGATGGATCTATATATATATAAAGAAACCACATATATCCATCTTATATTAATCTTATTAAAACCTTAATTTAATTTCTATGGGAATATTTTTAGCAATCGTGAGGATAGAGGGTTTAGATATATCTCAAATTGTAACATTTTCCCTTTTAGCTTAAGTTAAAAAAATATTGTAAAATTAAATTAAAATAAAATATTTTTACCATGATATAAGTTATGGTTTGCAGTATTGATAAGCCATAGTGTTGGCCCATGGTATTGTAACAGAGCTGATTTACAAGTTAATATCCATGGTAAAGTGAGGGTGAATATCCATGGTTAACAATCTTGTTATACTGTTATAAAATATTTTGATTGTGAAATAATTTATATTTTTTAGGCATGTGGTATTGATAATCCATGGTATTGACCCATGGTATTGTAACAGAGGCTATTTTCTACAAGTTAATAATATCTACCATAATGTAGGGGTGAATATCCACATTAAGAATCTTGTCATATTGTTATAAAATATTTTGGTTGTGAAATAAGTTACGTTTTTGGACGTGTAAGTATTATAAGCCATGGTTATTGGCCCATGTGTAATAGAAGCATATTCACAAAGTTAATAACAAAATCAAAATATACAATTGAATTTATTAAATTTTATTTAATTTAACTTTTTTAATATAATTGAGGCCATATTTAAATGTTTACACCTCATGCCAAATATTATTCTTAACATCTTCTTCTTCTTCTAATTTAGGGTCCCTTACACAAAAATAACAAATTATTATTAAAATAAATCATTTACCCCAATTGCAATTTATATATTTTTAATTTATATATAAAATATTTCTTCTATTTTTTCCATTATAAATATTTATTTTCTTTTTCATTTCCAATTCAACGCTAGGTTCAAATAAAATATTCACAGATTACAACATCACATTGTAGCATTGCATTTTTCTCTGCCTTGTTGATATTTACGTGGAAATGTTAGAATAAGGAAGACCATCAACTTGATCTATGGATTTAATGGGATTCAAACCCTAAAGGGAGTTTTCATGGGAAACACCTTATGAGAAAATCAACAATTAGATGAAGGAAGGGCAAGGTCATTCTGTGTGGAGCTTTTGGCCATTTGTACATGGGTATGAATTTAGACTCTTGAGAGTTCTTCCTTTTTACTAAAAATGATTTTTGTTCTTATGGGTAAATAATTTCAATGCTTTATATGATCTAAGCATAAATTTCATCTATAGTTGAGGGTTTAACGATTATGATAATGCAGATCTTGATTGGGGCCAACAATTCGTCAAAAGACAATGCAGAAGTAAGAATTTTGCATGTCCTTATTGCGCAAGGGGTTTAATGATTATGATAATGTAGATCTTGAATGCAGCCAAAAATTCATGAAAAGAGAATGGAGAAGTATGCATTTTGCATGTCCTTATTGTAGCGATCAGTTCGCTCCTCCCTAACTTTTCTAGGGTTAGAATGCATGAATTTTTTTTTTTCTTTTCAACTTTTTTTTAGTGGTTGATTGTTCATGTAATGGACTCTACCATGCCCAAATTCAAAGGGTTCGAGTGATGCAAGAAAATTTTCCGGTAGGAAGCAAATATCGGACCTTCCTCAAACTTTGTTATATGAAATTAAAATTTCTTGTAATCATGAACATAAATTCTTTTCTGTTTCATTCTTAGATTCTGATCTCAATGCCTACAATTTCAAACCATGTTACTATATCTTAAGTAGAATATACTTATATCCATTAACCCTTACAACTCTCGAAAGGTTATGTTAATTTCAACTAAAAAGAAGGAACCTAAATGGCTTTTGTAATTTAGACTCAATGCTTACAGACAACGATTAAAAATGGAAGAATCGAAATGGTCTAATAACTTTTACCCACCTATCAATTTCTATGACCTTTGCTATTATTCTGAACCTAAACAAAGAGAGTAGAAGTATAAGAGGAGCCTAGATGAGTTGGAACCTAACCTGCTTGGTACTTTTCAAAAGTTGGGCATTCCATTGACTAGAAGAATAGATTGATCAATGGTATTGTAGATGTTGTTTTTGATAGTGTTTTCATTGTTACCATGCATAGGTAGACTCTATAGGTAGTTGAGGTTATCTTTTGTTTGTTATAAGAGGTAATTCTGGAGTATCTTGATCTAGTTTGGAAGTAGCTTGGCAAGGTTGTTCCTCTTGCTACTAACTATTATGTTGCATTCTAATTTCTTTTTAGTGATAGCTCCTTCTATTAAATGCCCAAGCACACTTTGTCACCCATGGAAATATCCACTTATTTCAGGATGAATGAGATGGAGACCAAGCAGTTTGAGAGGACACCTATTATTGTAGATTGGAGTATTTCTGTGAGGTGATAGGAGTTCTATGGCATATATTGAAGGATGCAGTGCACCATTTTATGACACCAATCATCTTCGTGCCACAATAGTGGATATCTATTGCATCGAGGAAGAAATGATAAAGTATTCCACTACAAAGAATTGCTATGTCAGGGATGAGGAATGCAGGTGTGGCATTTATAATTTCATTACAAAAAGAGGTTTTTGCAATGGAGACAAATCAAGGATCTCGTGGACCTGAGTAGAGACTGGTTCGACAATCATCTCGAAATACTCAAGCATTGTTTTGAAAGGCGAAGATGCAATTGAAGAGTTCTATTTTGGTGCCTTGAAAAATAACTATCAATGGGGGGGGGGAGATGATCCATATAGGGAAGAACGGGAGGAGTAGGATTGTTTCTAAAATTATTTCTATAGGTAAGTCAAGGAACTACTATAGAGGATTAGTGCAGGTGCAACCAAATTCTCATAATGAAAGGAATTTTTCATAGTGTGATTTGATGTTCATCAGTGACCAAGAAGATGAAAATACTTATTATTACATTCATGTACAATTTGAGTTGCAATCTAAAGTCTCTGATTTCATTTATTGATAGTCGTTCTCATGTCCTTGTCTCTCTTAATTTCATTGTGGTTGGATTGGAATAGGTTAAAAAATCAAGCATATAATTGAGTAAAATAGACACCCACATGTCACTACATGTCATTGTGCATACTCTCTGTTTTTTATACAATTAGAGGTGAGCAATATGATGTGTGAATAACTAAAAATCCTAGCACGCATGATGAATCCAGTCTTAGGATGGAAATTGAAATGAAGAATCATAAAATATCAATAAATTTGTGACACAGAGTAAAAAATACAATAAAAGATTATGTGCCAACATTGTCTATTTAGCGCAAGATACTATTAATATTTCATAATTTTCAGAGATGGTGGATGACATGAAGATGCCCTCAAGAAAAGTTATTGACTTGAAGATAAGATGGTCAATGAAACTATCTACTTTAAATAGGCTAAATTTAGGTAATTAAAACAAGTTTAAAAATCACTAGAAACAACACCCCCATATCACTTTATTTCTAGTTGTACAATAAAATATTGAATAAAATTATGAGAACTTCCATTTAAGTTGAACGTACATAAAATAACAAACAAGGTTGATGCTTCTAAAAGCTATATCCATCATTAAATATAACATATGACAAGGATGGCTCATAATTTTAGAAGCTATATCCATCACCAACTATAAGATAAGAGTTAATGAGATAAAAAAAAAGTTTGTCTTGATATAACATGTAAACACCATACTACTTATAACTCATGTATATTGTATCTTATTGTGCATCGAGATATGGAAGGGTAATGAATAAGAATTTTCACGCTGGTTTAAAATTTCCCCTTGGTTGGTGAATAACCAATTCAATGCTATTGTTGGTGGATTATTAAGTTATTAACCAAAGATAAAAAAATGTTAGTCTCTTAAATGACTGAAAAAGGATATTTAGAATGTTATATAGAAGTTACATTTCATGTAGCTATATCTATCCTAGCATAACTATAATATTCCAACTTGATTTTTTTATATAGAAGTTACATGTCATGTAGCTTTAGAAGTTACATTTATGTGGTTTAGGTATAAGTTACATTTTACATAGCTATATCTACCCTGACATAACTATAATATTCCAACTCCATTTTTTCACACTTTTCAACATTTTAAAGATTTGTCTATTTTAGTGTGATTATGAAATTAAATAGTTGATATTGTTAAGACATCTCCTATTTGTAACATTTTGAACTCTTAAATGGGATATTGGGTAGGTTTTTATTACTACCATATATCATTTTTAAGTAGATGGTGTTTTACAAATCACCCAAGAGACATGTAATATTTAAGATGGTGTTTTATTGTTAATACATCTAATATTTGCAACCTTTTCCATGTGAAGAACCCAATAACCCATATTGAACATGAAGAAAGTAAGTCAAGACTTTGGGAATATCAGTTATTATATTTCCAAGGGGGGATAGATCCAGAGAAGGCAATGACAACTAACATAAATGGCTTTTGACGGGTTGTATTTAATGAAATCCCACTACAATTTGCTACTAAAGTAAATCAATTAATGAATTTGAAGCTTGAAGGTAGTGTTGAATAGGTGTTGCAAGGTATCTTTATAAGACTATCTATCTACATGATTCTAATTCCATGAGATGGTGTCTCAATAATACTATTGTCCAGTTAAGTGTGCTTGATGTACATATATTTCTCATGTCCTACAGGTAAATCGTATCATTATATTTCTATGAAATCTCAAAACGTGTTCAAATATTGTATTAGATAATGAAATATATATGTACTCTTGAATTTATCTATGTTTATGTAGATTATCTTCCGGATACATCACATTAGGTTTCTTTTTTATCGACGTTTCGAACCAGCAATGGTGGTTCATCTTTATGTTGTAATAAGATCAAGGATAAATTTTCCATTGTAAATAATTGGGATCTACCATGTAAGTTTACTTTACTACATGAAATTCTTAATTTGTTAGATCCCAACTAGTTAGGGTTGAATTTAATTTTGTTGTAATGAGATTAAGAACAAAGTTGTCATTTTAATCGTTGAAATATACCATGTAAGATTTATTCACTACATGAAATTTTTTATTTGTCAAGCCCAACTTATTAGGATGATGAAGAGTCCTCTTTCATAACAATATTTATGAATGTTCTATTCTTTCCCAAAGAATTACATATTACATAAAGGTGGAAAATAAATGAGATGTAACTGAATGGTTTCTGTTTTAAAATGTGTGGAGGGAGTATAGAACCATTTTTAGTTGCATTCAAATATTTTGTAGAACCCACTAAAGTGCTTCATTTTCCTCCTATTTAATTCCATTTATACTATCCCAATGCTTCTAGAAGTCCTTCTCGAAAGTGATCGCTTAACTATCTTGGAGGGAAATTGACTACTTGATTGGAACGCACAAATTACAATTTGATTATGAGCAAGGGATGAGAAAGATTCATATTCTTCAATATATTCCACAAGTTCAAAGAATATTGAACTATTGCCTTTCATTTTAATTGATACGACAATCACTCGAGCATTTGTTAGGATTTTGAGACATTTTTGAATAATTTTTTTTTTTTTGAAAGTTATGTTCTCAATTAAAGAAATTAAAGAAAAGGTGAAAATGATGCATTGGAAGGATTTTCTATTTTAGTTCCTAAGAATGCCTTGCTAATGTGAAGGGCTTGGTATTTTATTGACTCAAGGTTAGTTGCATTTGACTTCCTAGCATTTATTTTAATTTCATTTTTGTTGTGTTTATATTTCTATCATTGAAGTTGGTGATCTATTGTGTGTTTAATAGGAAGTATTGTTTCTAGGAAAACTAGTGTCTTGTCACACGACTAGCCCTCTAGGTTTAACAGCTACCCTAGAAACAACACTTTAAAGCAACTCACAAGTTCCTCTGTGTATAACACATAAGATAAAGACAATGGAACCAACCTAGAACTTCCGCTTAATCCCTTGCTTGACCTCTCTCCCCCTTGACAGAGCTTGCAACTCCTCCCCGTACTTAACCCGCTTGGAGAGTACCTGTAGAAACACAGTAACAAAGAACCGTCAAAGCCTCTTGATCTATTATAACACAAACATTACAGAATCAGATATATAATGCACATACAATAGCATTCACAAATGATAATATTCACGGTTGCATAATCATATGGAGAAAACTTGAAGAAAATTATTAAATAGAAGGGAAAATTACAACCCATTTGTCTGATCCAGCATCATCCTCCCAACATCAATCCCTCTTCACCTCATGAAATAGCAAGATCACACTAGCAATACAATGCTCCTTCCTCAATTACAAACTATCAACACTTCCTTGCAATTCACAATATTCTAGCCTCTAGATCTCTCAGATGAGGGATCCATTTATAGATGTGTGCAAGGGTGTGAGTCATCTCTGGGGTTTTGATTAGTGCCATTCCACTTGTTACATTTGGTTCCACTTGGAGATTTCTTGGATCTCTTACTTATCCTTGGGTGAATTTAGAGAGGCAAGTGTCAGAGGAGAAGTTTCTAGAAGATTCCATTAGCAACCACCTAGAAAACTGTCTTCAACATTTGTCCATCCTCGCCCTTTGCACCCTATAGAAGGCCTAATCAGTATGCATCACACCTGAGCAGTGTACCACTTAGTATGCATCACACCTAGCCAGTGTAGCAGTCAGTATGGTTCAGTTTAGGCCATTTCTCGATGGTTTCTCAGGTGGAACTTTTGGGGGATGATGGAATCAGATGACCACGTTCTTTTAGGGTCTGAAACAACTCTTTTAGGGGTTGAAGAGCCCTAGTTTATCGACATATAATATTGAGGTTCAAGTGCCCGAATATGTCTATAACAGTTGCCCCCTAAAACGTGAAGTCGTAAATCTTGATGTCTGGTGAAATGCTTTATCATGAGGATCCGAGGTTTCGAACTGGAAGGCAACCTACATAAGTTACAATAGAATACATCATCATAATATAGTTTTTCATGATCTAGCTAAGGCGGGCATTCCCATGCTTAGCTTTATAAATTCCTTTCATGTACATAGATCAAATAGTCGTCTGTAGATGCAGACTCGTGATTCTTCAGATGTAGAGTAATCATCCTTGGTTCGGATGACCATCTGTGGAGCATCTTTGTACATTTGGTGTTTTTATATCCCTTAAGGTATCACAGCCTAGATGGATGAAACTAGATCCAGGGTATTCAAGCTCGTTCAATCTTCACTCGATGTACAAGTCAATCCATGTGAAGAGATGTTCTGAAGTCGAACATGGAAAGACATCGCCTGATTACCAGCCAATACTGTAAGCTGTTAAGAGATGTGATAGGAATCACCGATAATGATAATGACCCTCAAGCTACTATAGTACAATTCATGTGGTGTTAATATATGATCCGATGTTGAACACCATGCAAAATATTTCAGTCGAAGGCCATTGATTTCAACCTGTCGCCGGAAGTGAGAAACTTGCCATTGAGGTAATCAAGCTTCAAAGCACTAAAAGGGGTGTTTCTAAGTCAACTTCTTGGATAATGAGCTAATGCCCACAAGAAGTGACTCGTCGTAGGAGGGCCTTGATGTATGCCATATCTACGACTCGAAACAAAGAAAATGTTTTCTAGTGGTGAAAACGACCTGACGACACAAGGTTTAGGAATGGCGGTCATGAAAAATGAAGGTTGAAGGTCTTGCAATGGATGAGGCGTTAACCAGATTGTGGTTTCTCAACTGAATGACTTCTCCTGAACATGTTGGCAACACTGAGATGGATTGGTAGCGTTAACCCCAAAATGTGGATGGTGTGAAAGACCAATGGTTAGATGACCGGTGAATGAAATAACCCAAACCGTTTCAATAATGGTGATCGAGTGAAAGCGTCATGTTCAAGAGCGACCTACTACCATAATTTCTTCAAGTTTTTTCCCTTTTTCCCCAGTCATTGCTAACCAGTAACTCTTTATTTTTGTCAATCTTGAGGAGGATAACATATTCTTGTTCTATAATTTGCCCTTCAGGCAAACCCATCGCTATGTTTTAACAAGTCTAGCGACAGTGAAACTCGGCCTTGTCTAGGATGGACAAGTTTGTTGCTATTGTCTTAGCGAGTTTAACGACAAGGATAACTCGGTCCTTTTAATGTTTAGCGAGTTTGAAAAGGTGCGAAAAGAAAACCCCAAAAGTTCTTTTTTGTAGAATAATCCCTTAGGTCCGAAAAAGGATAAAATAATACAAAAGGGATGACTTTTCCAATCAGTTTAACGAGCTGAAAAAGACAAGCGCTCGAATGTTTTCATGAGATAATCCCTCAGGTCCAAAAAATATTAAAATAGATAGGAGGGATGACATTTCCAAGCACTTTAACGAGCTGGAAAGGCCAATTGCTCGACAACCTTTTCATATTTAACGAGTCTGAAAAGGGTTTAAAGGAGACTCGATTTTGAGGAACGAGTGGTGTCTAGGGTAGCAACTGGTTCTAGGTAATCTTGGAACTTCTCAAAACATGGTGATTTCTATGAAGAGGCTGGTTAATAAGACCACTCATCGTAACTGTTCCTCAAAAAGGGTAAACAACCAAGTGGAAGCGTATGACTGGCCAAAAGAATGGTGGTGATGAGAGGTACACAACTAAGGCTTAGAAGGCTGATAGAATGACAATCACAAAGGTTAATTACTGAAGGTGGGTTCATTTTTTAATGATCTTGAACCATGGGGGAACTATGCTCAGTTTTAGATTCATTTTTACACAAGCTAGAAATGACAAAACTAAAAAGCTAGAAACAACAAAACTAAAAATTAAAAATGAAATTGATAATGGGAAAAAATGGTTTGCATGCCCCTAGCATGATGAAAAGGAGAGTATTCTGTAACCATATGTAAACTACTATGGTTAGGTAGGATGGTTTCAACCAGGAGACAAAACACTTCCCTGGCTTCGACTAGGATAGAAAAAGGTTAATGGTGTGTCAGACCAATCACATAACCTACAGGGAAAATTATCTTTTCAACTAGGTTCATCCAGGATAGATAAGGGTGCATGCCCCCTAAGCTTCGTTACATTCACGAGACTACTCATGGAAATCAGGTGGATGGAATGAATGTTCAAGAGACACCGCTGATGTAAAAGGACCATTTAAGGATGATGATTGATTTGGAGCTATGCTTGAACCTAGAAATGAAAGCTGGTCAATGGTGACAATCTTGCCTTCATGTGGGAAACACATTGCTCAAAAGAGTGTTGAAACAATAGCCTCCATGTTATAAACATAGTCATGTCCAAGGAGTAAATTGCAATCTAACGTTCCTAGAACTACCATCACATTTAGACAAATGGTTTTCCCTCCCAAGGTGATCGGTAGCTTGTGAAGGATCCCTAACGGTCGACTGGTTCCTTTGTTAAAGCCTAACAGATTCTATGTTACAGGCATAAGAGATGGTGAACCAAGTGCTTTCCAAGCAGTTGAGGAAAGGATACTCACTGATGCACCCTCATCTATGATAGTGCCAGACACGATCATTTTGTAAACTTGTACTATGATCCAGAAAGGTACATAAGAAGGAAGGTGGGATCTTTCTAGTCAATTCCAATCAAAGGAAGTGACTAGACTACTTGGAGGGGGTATTGAATAAATGGGTGAATTAACCCCTTGAGTTACGATAACTGGGGGATTTTCCACCTGTTGTGAAGGAATGGGTGGATTTCCCTCAAGTTCATTGGAATCTGAAGTAACAAAGAGAATTTGAATGTTATCATTCTCACTCTCTTCGGGAAGGGTACGATTATCTGAAGTTGAAATTAGGTCAACTATTAGCTCGACTTTTTGACTTTGGTCGGGTATAGGCTCATAATATTCACTTTCAGAGAGAGTGGTTTCGACCGATGATTGATTTAAGTTAGTTGGTTTTTCAACTAGTAAAGGACTTGTGGAGAGTTTCCTGTAGTGAAATGGAAGTCGCTGCAGTGATGCAGGACGGTTATCCAACGCTCTTTTGGCTTCATCCAAGAAGGGACAAAGGTGAAGGGTATGGTTCCCTTCACATAACATACATGGAAATCTAACTTTTCTTATCTGTCCACGAAGTTTACTATCGCTAGTTGAAGGTGTGTTATCAACATTATCTCTAGAAATAGATGACACAGGTTGTTGTGAACGGGGAGACCATTCTTTCAATATCCAAGGAAAGCAAGGACAGTCTTGAGAAAAATGGTCACCCGTACAAACTACACATGGAAATTTGGCTTTGGAAAGTCTAATGTGCAGATTTTCACCAGATGATGCATTCAAAGCAAAGGTTGCTTGGTTGCCCCCTTGTTGAATTGGATTCTTCTTCTTCTCCTTCCCTTTCTTCGTCTTCTCAACCACTTGGCTACTACTTTCACCAAGAGAATAGGAAGAAGGGGAGGGAGAGACAAACAAAGGAGGTGAAGGGTTAGCTTCAGTGTCAACTGGAGGTTGATTTGATTGTGGAGGAATCACGGCATTTTGAACCACAAAGGTTGAAAATAGCCATACTGGCAGGCCAATGGTAATTCTCGGGAGGGACAATGTGGCCATATAGGGAGCACCAATATTTCCCGAACAATAAAAAGGAGTAGGATTCCCCTCAAAAGGGATTCCTTGATTGGTGGATACCAGATTTCTCTCCATATATCTCAACCTAAGATCAACTAAGGAACATGGACGTTATTCCGAATTCAATTAATTTTAAAGATGCTTTGACACAAATTTTCTTTTTCAGTTTTTAAGAGTCGAGAAAAATGCTAAAAATGACTCTAGTCTCCTTCGATTCTTAATGAGCCTGAAGTGACAGGTGCTCAAATGGACCTTTTCTTTTAAAGAGTTAAAAGGAATGAAAGTGAATACTCAAGAAGATCTAGACGGAGGGATTACCAAACCAATCGCAAAACTGCAATATACACCTTGGTGATAAATTAAAGAGAAATTACCAAGGACTTATGTACGACAGTCAATCTTTCTGAATGTTGTGTTCAATGCATTGTGATCAATAGGGCGGTAGACTCGGCTTCCTGTGGAGCTATAAAAAGGGTCTCTTTCACCTCTAATTACCTCACATTAATATGTCAATCCGGGAACGTTTTGTTATTTCAAAGAGTGTCTCAGTCTGGGGCTATCATTTGCTAGAGTAATGCTAGTAGCATAGTGTTTGAAAATACAAGAGTAAATGGATGCTTGTTTACAGCTAACTACTTCAAAAGATTAAACCACGCATTCAGAAAACTAAGCAATTTATTAGTGAAGGGTTTGGTAGCAATAACCCATCCCTTTGGAAACTGATGGAAAAGAAACCAGAGAACAGATTGTGGATTTGGGAGCCGGACAGTAGATGTCAACGCTCACTACAGCCTGAGATCGTTCTTCATGCCAAAATAACAAATGACAAGAAATGGAACGACATATAAGAAATTGAACAACAATTAAGAAATAGAACAACAAATCTGAAATGGAACAACAAACCTGAAATGGAACAACAAACCTGAAATGGAACAGCAGTTAAGAAATAGAACAACAACTAAGCCTAACAAGTAGTAACACCTTAGTCTATAAGATCGAATGCACTAATCGTAATCTACAGGAATCAAACAGAAATCCTTCACTCTTAAGGGCAGATTGAGTAACACACACAAATGGAACAGCACTGGTTACTGATGAATTATGGAACAACGCTTGAAGACCATATATACACACAACACACTTAAATAGTAATATGATCCAAGTATCAATCTCAGTTAGAAAGAGTATGACTGCATTTCAAAATAGAACAACATTGTTTATAGATCCAACAATCGGAAAGAACATAACTTCCAAGATGAATTCCATGATATTAATGAACAAGTGCACATCACAAAGGCTCTGTAATTAAACAGCAACAGTATTCTGTAAAGACTAGCAGTATTATACCAACACCTAAAGGAACAGTGATACGATGCAGAGTCAATACAATAGTTCTATCTATAGAAACCTTAATAATTTAAACATAATAGAGCATGTGATGTAAACTTACAAAACACATCAGATTACCAAATAACGTCGATAAGGAAACCACACATAAACCAAACGTAATAGTACAGGAGCAAGTGTCCTCTAAGGCCGGGCCCTTAGCCTCCAGGGGTACACCACTTGAAGTTATTCCAGGCTCAAAGATGAAATAATAACCAAGTTTGTATTGATGCATAAAGTGAAATTACAATAGTTTAGTTCTTAACGAGACTCGATGATCAAAGTTTTTATCTTAAAGGAAATTACATAAAACATAACAACATCTCTCCTGAGCCAACAGTGTTGCCCCTTTTATAAGGGTTAAGGCGGAGATATCTAAGTGTAGAAATAGCTAAAACAACGATCCCTAAGGATCAAGGATCCTAAGGGATTCGCCGAACTGTTAGTCCTTAGTCATCTCTTTTCCTTCCCGCGCTGAGCCGATATCTCCACTTCCTTTCCAAGGCTGATTCACTTTGATTTTCTTTGGCTTGTTTGCATACGGTCTCACGTCAAAGGGACAATGGTTAACCCGTCATTGTCCTTTCCTTTGGAATGACAACTTCTCGTTTTTCCTTCCTCCTGCATAAGGAAATGACAATTGTCAGTGTTTTCGTCTTGCATATTAATCTCACATGTTTTATTATAATTCCTTATCATTTTCTGAGTTCATGATGGAAAAGGTTTGTAAGTTCTAATAAAAAGATGTTGAAATAATTACCAAAAATATACCTCCTTTAGTACTCCACACACCCCCCTGCTTACCCTTTTTCATGCCCTCATGAAAACATTGTAGTTGACGTGTAAGGTAGTGAGTGAGTACGCTGGAGATGGAATCTCATGTGAAGGCCTACAACCATGATGCGTAGCTAGGTATTCAAAGAAATGGCCTATCTGACCCTCACGCATCTCATACATGGCTTGGTATCTGGGTGCAGGGTGCCAAATAATTGGACTTTGGAACCTATATCCTAGCGAGGATGGCCCTGCCTTCAAAATGACTTCGCCATAGAGGTGCAAGCGATTGGCAGCTAATTTAAAATTTTCATACATAAATGGTTCCCTAAGCTGGATACTCGGATTAGAGATTTGATACCGAAATTTAGTCGCATCAATAGCATGGTCTTTGGTAGAGAAAACGTATTATAATCCCTGCCGAATGAGTGCCTCATGCATGGGTCCTAATGCTTCAATTACACCTGGAGTCTTCATGAGGTTTCTATGTTTTCTCCACAATTGTACTAGATCCCTAGGCTTAGCTCTTATCCACAAATCTAATCCGTTTTCTTGTCTTTGGAAAGCATTATAGGCTTTAAGCCATTTAATTTGATTAAACTCAAATGAAATAAATGCCTGCAATTGGATATCCCCAAAAAAAGGGCTAGGGTTCAGCTCGGTCTCCTGTTCTAATACAAGGTTATGTAAATAAAACTCACACAGTAGTCTCTAAACTTTTACCACGTAGTGCTTACAACAGTTTATAAAATCATTGATGGTGTTAATTTGTATAGGAGAACCTACTTTAATAGCCTTTATTTTCAATTGCAAATATCTTTCCATTAAAAACAAGGCATAATTCTTAGCAGGGGCTCTACATGCCAGGACGTCATTGTATAAAGAACATAAGGTATCCATCTACTTGATAACTATATCTAACCTACAAGTTACCTTCACGACTTTCTCTTCTTCCCTTCGCCACCCTTCAAAGGCTTGGCTTTCGAATAGATTGATGTTCGTAAGCCACTGCTGTAGCTCTTCATACTTTTCTCGAGGGACCGTTTGCTCTCTAAGCCTTGTTGCTTCTTGTTGAGCTTGCTTCAAACCCTTTCATAGGGTTACCATTTCTGGATCTCTTTTCCATGTCTCAGTGGAGGCCAGAAGTTTTACCTGTACTTTCGTATTGCGTTTTTTTGAGTTCATGACTCTTATCACTCTCGAAGGTGGTGCCTCCATCTAAATTTCCTTATTGCGGGTCAACATCTCATCCATTTCTATCTTAACATGGATATCAGTCCATTGATGTTCCTTTTCAATTTGAACAACAATGTGTTTCTCAACATCATTTGTAACAGCAACCTAGTTTTTGACAGGGTTTTCAACAGCAGGATGGAGTCTGGTCCTCCACCCCTTTGTCTTGAGGGGTTTTGCTGGCATGGTTGCATTTTTCCTTCCTGAAGTCTTTTTTACCCTTTGCCTTGCTTTTAGAATCATAATTTGCTGCTGGAGCTAAACTACTATATTCAATAATCTCTGTCGTTCCTTTCGTAATTCCCTAATTTCCGCAATTTCTTTAGAAGGAATAGCAGGTTGTTCACTGCGGCCTGGACTGTGACTAATTCCCTAATTTTCTCTCTCGGGTGTTTCTTCATTGCTCTGCTCTGGTTGTTTCGGGAAAGAACCCCAACTAGTTCTGTTATTTCTTGGGTGACCTCCTTTTCTGCCCCTGTTTCCTCCGGAATTTCTTCTGGTGTCTTCTGGTTAGGAACGGATTATTCCTGTTCAGCATCTCCTGTCATATTTTCATCATGAATAGGTAGATTCTCTTCTTCTGTCTCCTTTGCATGCGATTCTTCAGGTGCATTTTCCTCTTGAGGTTTCTTCTCGGCATGGAGGTCTAATCGACTGGAAGGTTGGCCATATTCACCCATATTGGCCAAAACTTTGGCCAATTCATCTTCTCCCAATGGGTCCTACAATGGGCTACCTTCCTACTGTTCTATTTCCTCCTCCTGCTCAGATTGCTTGGCTTATTCTTCTTCTTCTCCTTCTTCTTCAAATTGCTCGGCTTCTTCTTCTTTTTCCCCTTCTTCTTTAGATTGCTCAGCTTCTTCTTCTTTTTCTCCTTCCTCTTCTTCCTGCATTCCTTTCTCATCGTCTTCCCCTTCTGGTCATGGGGGTTGCTCATATTCTATTTCTACCAGGTGGCTGGTGTTTCCTTGGGGCTTCTCCACCCTCCCTCGTAGTCGTGCTAGCTAGACTGATTTCCTGCGATTTTCTGGACGCTCGGGTGTACTAGTGGCATGTTTAGATTTTGGGGATGGTGTGGTCAATCCTCCATTTATCATGGCAGTTAGCTCTTCCCAATTGCTCTGCTACTGGGTAAGGCTATGGCTGACTATTAACCGAATCAACCCATGATGAATAACAACTGACTCTACATGCTGTGCCTTTTTTATGCTCCGTGCAACATCATGAAGTAATGAATTCAAAAATGCAAGTAAATTTACAGAGCATTTTTGCTTTAGTACAACTAAGAGTTTAAGATGTCGTGGTCTTACCACGTCTTTTCTGCCTTCACAAGTGATGTAGCTTTGAATGGTCTTCGCCAATTTCGCCCATGACTCTCCTAATGCTACTGGAAGAACCCCCTTTCCTCTAATTGTCAGGCTCTGGCCTTCCTCCTCGAAGATTTCTATGGTCTTCTGCAATCTCTCCTTCTTTAACGTCCATACAGGTCAAGTGGCTAGCAGTCCCGAGACTTCTGCGATTATGTCTTCGGTGACTGCTATGTGTCTCCCCCTCACTATGGAGTGATCCTCTTGCAAGTTTTGCAAGAATTCAATTGTCACAGTCTCGTTAGATTCCTGCAAGTGGTTGAGATAAGCCAGCCACCTTGCTCTTGCCAGGATTTCCCAGGCAGCAGCAGAGATTGTTAACACCTGCGGTTCTCTCTGAATCGATCTTCCTCCCATGTTTACAGTTTCGCTGTAAACTCTCAATGGAACGACATCTGTTCATGCTGTTGAAACACAGAGAGGCTAACAAACGCAAGACTCGCTCAAAATCTAATGCTGCAAAGTATACAATGGAAAATGGCTTATGAACAACAATTCATGTAGAAAAATAAAAAAAGTATACAGTTGAGTCATGTTATACCCTAGTACACGGCTTCCCGAATAGTGATCTGACACGTAATCTAGGGAATGATGAGGTTAACCTCCCCCCTAACAATGTGATAGGCTGTCCCGGCCATCAAATAAAGTAGTGGCACCCGTTCTGAAATAGAGTCCTTAAGGAACAACATATGGAAATATGCCATGTTTACAAAAGTAGCAAATTACCGAAATCGAGGCGTAGAGTTGGGTCGCTTAATACGTAAGGAACTGCGGTGATATGATGTGAGGTTGGGGATAGGACATCTGCCGTGGATAGAGAGTCTCATGTGGTCATTTTCAATTGTTCTGTCATTATTGGTGATAATATATCTTCATGCGTTGTATGGTTTGGGAAATAATATATAATTGATTACTAAGGCACAAGAAACAGAAGGGTGCTAATAACTACCTATTGTTGAGCCTCAAACCTACACTTCTTTATACATCCTCTCAGCCTCCTTTTCCTACTCATTTCCTTCTTTTTCCACTCATTCCCTCCATCAAATTGCTCAAATCATTGTATTTTGGGACTTTTTACATGGTTTGCTAATTATGCTATTGACTGTGTTTGGTTTAGAATTTTGGTTCAAAGTGATGCGTTTCCGCAGCTCACACAGGGTTTCCGCAGCTAACCCCGGATTCCGCAGTTGTTTTATTAAATGATATGTTCCAGGTGTCCTCCGGGAAGAAGAGCCACATGGGCAAGTTCGTGGAACCAAGGACATGGTGTGTGTCCCTCCAGCTCACCCAAACCAGTCATCAAAACCCGTGGTCAACGAGGAGGCAACTACGGTCAACAGAGGTCATTGGCAGTGGCACGGCTCTGCGTGTTCTGTTTTAGAGCACGTGAAGAACAGGTGGCATCGTCCTCAGTCACGAAGATAGTGGGAAACATGAATCCAACAGCAGATTGAATGCCCAAAACGACCGTTGCCTAAATCCGAGGACGCAACAAGACTACGTGTTTTTGCACAGCTGCTCGAATAGCTTAGTTTGCGTTAAGTTAGTTTGCTTTCCTCTGTTATAAATAAAGCGTCTTTGAACGCTGGATAGTTAGTTGTTAGCTGCTGATATGTAATTTTGAACTCCCCACTGTACTTTTTATTTGATGCATAATATATGAGAAGACTGTTTTCCATTTGAGCGTATAATTGATTGTTGAACCGGCTGGAGTAGGCAGAGGGCCCCTATTTACTGAAGGCCTGTACAGTACTTTTTAATTTCCTGCATTTCTTTTTCTCATTTTATGTATATAATGCCTTTGATTGCTGTGTTTTGATCATGTATAATAGTTGTACATAAACTTTGAATTCTGCTTATTTATATTTATGTATTTTTCCATGACTGATCAGTGTGTTATGCAGGTTTCTTAGGCGTGCTTGGGACAATTTCTTTCTTTTCTTTTTCACAACTAGTGACACTTGTGATCATCTTGTCTATGTTGCTGACCTTCCTTGTTTTGTAGCCTTTATTTCCTTACTATCATTTAGTTAATTTGCATTCTACTTTTAGACATCAAGTTGTTATCTATTGATGGTTCCTTCTTCATCATTTAATATCTTCATTGAGGATCAGAATATCACTTAGCACAACTTGGTTTACTTTTTCAAGAAATCACAATTGCTTGGCTTATTTTTAATTGTCTCTCACATGATATATTCAACTAAAAGACAAGAGGTTAAGAAGAAGTTAGAGTATTTGTGACTAGTGTTTCTTTTATGTAGATTTCCTTTTGTTTCACATTGCTTAGTTTTATTTGACATAGATTTCATCTTCATTTTCTTGCAGCAACAGAGATACTGGGCCAATGTCATTAGTCTTTTATTTGATGCCTTTATTTTCCTTCAAGAGTTGATTTCATTTCAGTTGTTGATTCAGGCTTTCTTGTAGAATATTTTTAAGTTATAAAAAGCTCATCACAATCTCACACACTTCACTCGCCTTATTTCATTTCCATCACATCACAGTAGGAGAGATATACTTGAAAACAAACCTAAAACATTAAAAACGACAAAAGCTTAAGAAATAGTTGCCTAAGTACATACAGTACACCTCACTTCATCAGCTTACGAGCCCTGGGTTGACATTTAAAAGTTGCAATTTAGACATCACTAAATTGACCAAACATTTTTGGCGTTGTTGCCGGGGAAGTGAAATTAGGTAGCCAATTTCTAAAAAAAAATATAAAAACAAGAAAATTTAAAAAAAGGAAAATTAATAACCTCTCAAAGTATGCTCTCCTCTTGCACCTGGTGTGATCTGGAGGATCAAAAAAGAGAAAGTTATTGGTTTAATAGTTTCTTGAGTATGCTCTCTTCTTTCACCTAGAGTGACCTGGAAGATCAGAAAGAGAATTATTACCATGACTTGAGGAAAAATAAAAAATGACATGCAAAGAGCAAGAGATTCTAGGGGAAGGTTTTTAGCTAGAGCCAAGAGTTCGATTTTCACAACTCCATCTACTTCAAGAAATAGGCAAGAGACACCCCCCTCATCTCCAACTCATACTCCTAGCTCTAGGATTCCTGGAATTCAAGAGGCAATAGTTGACTCTCCCACACCATCTATTGAATCCGAATTAGAAAGAGATTCTTTCCTTCCTTCTACAGGGAGACAGATTGTAATTGAAGAAGTAGAATCACCTGAGGAAGAAGGAGAAATTCCTCCTCATTCACCCTCGGTAGAGGAACCAGAGAACTCTGAGGTCTCTGAAGAAACTACCATGGCAGAAGAAGGAGCAACCGGACTTGGTAGAGGTAGAGGTAGAGGTGGAGAAGGAAATAATGGAGGAGGTAGAGGTAACATTGGAGGAAATAGGGATGGAGACAACTCATTCGGATTTCCTATTGTCGATGATGACTCCCGAGCCACAATGAAAAACATCTCACCATCTGTCCTCCCAAACTTCCATGGATTAAGAAATGAGGACCCTGAAACATTTCTATTTGAGTTTGACGTCGTGTGTCGAACTTATGATTATCTGGAAGACGCTCAAAAACTCAAACTGTTTCCTTCAACATTGAAAGGGGCAGCCTTGAAATGGTTCATGGGATTACTCACTCAATCCATTAGTACTTGGAATGATATGAAACAAACATTTTTGGATAGGTACCTGGACTATTGTATGCCCACCAATCACAAGGATGAGGTATTCAAGATGGTGCAAAAGGAAGATGAAAACTTGGAGGATTTACTCGAAAGATTTCAATATTATCTGAAAAGAGCAAAAATGAGTAACCTAGATGATGAAACTTTGAAAGCCATTCTATTAAAAGCCATTAGAGATGAATGGATAGATATTTTGAACATGATGGGAAAAGGAGACATATCTCAACTTCCACTTCATGATATAGCAGAGCTACGTGTTCATCTCTCACGTGGGAAATCTAAAACTCAAAAAGGGCCTAGAGATCCTTCTCTCCTCAGAGCAAACAAATCTGCAACTGGATCAGTAAGTAGGGCTGAGATAGGCATATGCTTGATGAATTCAAAACTGATATCTTAGGAAGTCTTAGTGAACAACTAGACACTCTTAAGATCCATAATAAACAACAAGCAAAAGCTGAAGCTTTAGCTATCTTTTGCCCAAAGTGTAGAAAGAAACATGCTCTAAGGGAGTGTCCCTTGGATGCAAAGGTTGTAGAAACATGTGTGATCTGTTCAGAGAATCATGAAACCAAGGATTGTCCTTCAATCCCTGGCCTCAAAGCTGTCTTTCAGGAAGATCCAAGTACCATTGAGTCTCTCTGTTTTGTTGCAAGGAGACCTTGGCAGGGGCAACAAGATCAAGGGTTTTACAACTCTATGAATTTTCAACCCCCACCAAATTGGAATCCTTGGCAACAACCTTGGTCCCAACCTCAAAATCCTTTTCAAGCATGGGTACAAGGTATGCAGAATCCTTATGGGAGATTTTCTCAATTCTACCAATATCCTCCATCTTTTCAAAACCAACAAGTTCCACAACTTCCAATTCAAAATCCACAACTATCATTGCCATTTCATCAACAACAACCCTCTCAACAGAATTCAAATTCTCAACTCTTGCTTCAACAAAAGTCAAATCAACTTCCTTCTCAGCCATTTCCAAACCCCAATAATAAAAACCCTCAAAATGCTTTCATGATGGAAGGACTACAATTTCAATTTCCTGCCTATATGATTGTTCCTCTCAATGATGTACAACTTAGATCCGGTAGAGTTTTGGATAAACCTTCTATAGATGTTCAAAAGCAAAGCATTTCTGAGGAAGGTTCTCTTGAAGCCAATAAGGGTTCTGAAGCATCTCTTCAAAACCCAAGCACTCAAAAAGGAAAAGAAAAAGAGTTAACCCCCACAACTCCTATAGTTGAGCAACTTGCATCTTCATCTACACCTCCTTTTCCTGAAAGGTTACAAATTGACAAAGGAGTGGAAAAACAAATCTTGTTGCCTGACTATGACTTTCTAGATGAATTGAAGAATGTCCGTATCAAGATTCCCTTGTTATAAGCCATTAAGAAAATTCCTATTCTAGCAAAGACAATAAAGGAGTTAAGTCTTAAAAGACCAGGAAGGAAACCAAGAGATACCAGAAAAATCCACCTGGTAGGAAAAATTGCAGATATCA
>APFE030117403.1:0-64651 GCA_000404065.3 Pinus taeda
TGAGTTTGTTGTGGAAAAATATGAGAGTGAAATTGAACTCTTGGCAGCTCAAAGTCAGTCTTACGATTTCCGCAACCCTCAGGAGTTTTACCATAATCTTCCTCCTCCAGTTCGCAAGGAAATAGTGTTGTCTCCTGAATTACAGTTTGAGTATGATCTGGGTTCCAAGGGAAAGACAGAAGGATCATCGGCTAGGGTCATTACCGAAGATGTAGCTGCTCCTTTCGACCCAAAGAACCCGGAATCATGCCAAAGCCTCCATTCCCCTATTTAGGAGGGAACACTGTTGCCTGAGGACCTGCAGATTCTGTGTGATCTGGGTTCCAAGGGAAAGATAGAAGGATCATCTGCTAGGCTCATTACCGAAGATGCAGTTGCTCCTTCCGACCCAAAGGATCCTGAGTCATGCCGAAGTCTCTTGTCCTCAACTCAGGAGAAGATGTTGCTACCTGCTGATTCACAAACTCTGCACGATTCTATTGACAAGACAGAATAGTCGACTGCCAGGCTTACCACCGAGGACGCAGCCGCCCCGTCTGTCCAAGAAGAAGCAGAAGAAGTTCTCTCACAGGGTAAGTTCATCGATCCAATCACAGATTACATGGAACTTTGGCTTAACAAAATTTTGTTAACATGTTTTCTCAGTGAAGACCGTATGCTTCAGCAGCAAATGATAGAGGCCACAATTTTGGTTATAAAAGCATATGCCCGAATGATGCTTTTACGTTCAGAAACAATCAGTCAGCAAGTTCATCTCGTTTCACAGTTGCTTAAATGGTTGCACTGGTTATTTGATTTCACCTAACGGAAAAGTAACTGCTGGTTAGGGTAGGTAGGTAGAAGGAATAAAGCGGCCGAAGAAAATAAGTTTTGCAGAGGACAGCAAGAAACTAAAAACCAAGGCGTTCTGGCCTACTGTTCTTGACTCCTCACAAGGAGAAGCCATCCCCAAGTGGAGCCACTGTTAGCTTCCTGCTGCAGCAGGTATTCATTTTTCATGATTGGCATTTCATAGGCCAAATATGCCGTACTTTGCTTGCTGCAATGCTCCATATTTGCTCAAACAGTCTCCAAAAGAAGAAGGCTACTTCAAGTTCATTCAATTGCCTTCAAATTTTTTAAAGTTATCCCGGTATCGCTATGTTAGTTAAAGGGAGGTCCAAACAGTTTAATATTGGTCTCCCTAGGTTTAAATTTCCTGTTTTAGAATATAGAGATTGTAAATCTGTCCAAACAGTTTAATCTTGGCAGATTCTTAGATAGGTAGAGAAACAGACGAGCCCAACAGCTTAATCTGGGCTCTGGAAGAAATAAGGGTAGTATGTAGATAGGAAAGCATCAAAAGAAAAATGAACGACGAGTTTGCAAGTCTAAGTGCACCCCCAGACAAAAGAAGAAAAAATGCTAGGCAAGTAGGCTGGGTAGGTAGTTCCGAGGTTGTTGAATTGCTGACCAGTTCCAGGTTTTCAGGTATCATATCATGCAGGACATAATCAGCAAGGATTTGTAAGCAAAAAGCTCAAAACAGGTATAACTGACTCCCCTTCTCTGTTTTCCCCAATCATTAACTAACATCCCCAAAAGAGGTCAAGATCTGCTTAACACCTCTTAAGTTCATCATCCCCATAACTCTGGCTTGAGTAAAGATCTGCTTTACTCAAAGTTGTTCCATATTTTCTCCCAAAGTATGGTCCTACCCCCTTGTAACAGCCTAAGCTCTCCCAAACTTAGCGCTTTCTTACCATCTCCATATTAACCACTAACATTATTATTTAGCTCCCCATTCTTCCCGTCCCCTTATTAATATTAAGTAAAATCCCCCTATGTAATATCCCTCCCCCTGGTTAAAAAATAACCATAAAAACTCCTGGGAATTGCTCAGTTTATCAGAAACTCAGCAAGAACCCCGACCTCCAAAACCACCTTCCAGATACGATGGACTCCTTCCAAAGTATAAAATCCCTCCGAGGTAATCGAACCCATTCCGAAACCTCAAGTACCCTTCACACCCACTTACTTACCCTTTCCTCCTCAAAGCTGTTTTTGCATCGCACCTTCGCAATCTCACCTTCATGCAAATCATCACCCATCCGTTCCCCGCCGATGCGATATTGCGATATCGGCAATCAGCGATTACAAACGCCGAGTGTCCAATCCATTCACCTCTCCGTCTCCGCCGATGCGATACTGCGATATCGCCGATCGGCAGTCGCAAGCGCCAAGTCTCCAAACCAATTCCCCCCCGTTCCCCACCGACGCGATATCGCGATATTGCATCGGAGTCTCTTCACCACAGTACATCCAGTATCTCACCATGTCGCTCTGTACCAGGGACCCACATCTGACGTCATTCGCCGTACAGCCGACGCCATGCTTACGTCAGTAGCCAGAAAGCCGAAAAAAGCTTCGCGCAGGAAGAAAAATCGCACTTCGGAGCTCCAGATCAAGAAACGGAGGCAGTTTCTGATGCGCGATTAGCGCTACGGGAAATAGGCCATTTCGAGGAATCTTCAGGGAATCTTCTGATTACTGAGCCCATTGCGCGCCGAAAGAGCCCTAAAATCGCCCGATCATGCCAAAGGATCTGGTTTAAAGACAACAACAGATCAATCACAGAGTTTAAAGTGTATCAGATAAAATCAGCAGGCATCAAGCGTGTCAAAGAGTATCAGTCGATGGCGGAAGCCATCAATGTAGTGGCAAAGTGTATCAGTGAATATCTTGAGTAGCGGCCCGAAGCAAGAGAAAATTGAATATCTTCCAGCAGATTCATAGAGAGAGAGCGAAACTACTTGAAGCTCTCAAATCATAATTATTGCACATTCAATTCACACCAAAGCCGAACTGTAACCCCGAAGCACATTCACTTCAGCAGCACCGCATCTGGTCACCAAGGGCCACCTCGTCACCGGTTCCGATCCAGCTGCCCCCAGCGCAGCCAAAAAAGATTTACTTGCATTTAATTCTAGTAGCATTTAGATTTTTGAAGAGTTATAAGCAGACCTGTCAAGGTCACTTGTAATGATGTCTTTCCGATATTTTGTTTATAAATACCACCCTAAACACTGTTGTGAGGGGTTGGTTGGTTGGTAGTAGTTGTTGGTCAGTCTTCTTTCCAGCATTTTCTCTGAGCAAAGACTCGCACTGTAACTGTCATAATTTCCATAATCAAAGATTACTGAAAGCATGGATTGCGAAACTACTTGATGTTTTCTCTTGGCCAAGGAATGATCACGGAATTCCTGTGCTTCTACATGATCCAATAAGTGTTCCTCTCCTCTGTTTAATTTTATGTTTTTTACCACCTTTCCGCCTTTCTAAATTGCAGGAAAAAAGAATAGCTTAAGATTTGTTTCATTACACCTTAAGTTCAATTTCTACTTTTTAATGTTTTCTTCAGAAACAGTTATGAGCTTGTATTCTTAAATGATCTGGTTTACGCTGTTTCTTTCACATATGAGTGCATGTCTTAGGAATTCTTAACTGCTCCGGGATCCCACTCATTCACTTCTCCTCTTTGTCAGCATGATGAAATGATTCTCCTTTGCCTTTCATCCCTGATGTTCATTCCATACTTTCAGTAGACCGAGTATTGTATCCTGTGTGGCTATCCCGCTTTGTATCCCCTTGTCACCAAGAAAACGCTTGCATGCCTCAATCTGTGACTCCATGCCCAATGGCTCGAAACTTATCACACCTTACCATTCCTCTTTGTTCGAGAATCCTGCCTTCTTTCCAATCACAATCAACACTCCCTTGAAGTCAGAAAGCTAGCCTAAAATCATCAACTAAGGTTGAATCAAAAGGAGAGAGCCCTCTCCGATTGCAGGTGGGCTAGAACCTGCAATCAGAAGATTGGTTTGTGGTTACATCGTCCGTATCCCTATTAGGATCCTAGGGACAACCTGAGTGATAACATGTAGAATAGAATGAAATGGTGCTGCACTATTGAAAAACGTTTTAACCCCAAAAAACTTTGCTTGATGCCTCAAAACACTCTCGGCAGGTTTCAGACCCCATTTCGCTAAATTGGATCCCGCTGGTAAAAATGGTCCCATGAGCTCGTTCCTCCACTTTTTCCACTCCAAATGCATCAATATGGATGAAAAAAAATATAATGATCCTATTTGGATCAGTCGTGATCTGCCCAAAATTTTGGTAAGCCATTTATTTTGTTGTAGAGATGATAAGCAGTCAATTCAAATCTGGAAATTTCGTCCAAGAAATTATGGTTGCTAAGTGTTTACTGCATGTAATATGATGATCATTTATTTCTCATAAGTGGAATGACCAAAATTCTTTCCACTTAGTATTTTCCTTGTGAAGGCGATTGGTTGACCTTCTTGCGTTAAGACTGCTCGAATGTCAATCCCTGAGTTATCACATTCAAACACAAATGGTTTTTCAAAATATGGGAGGGCCAAAAATAGGGTGGAACACATGGCATGTTTACGATCCAAGGAGGAATGTTGAGTTTCTTTTGTCCATAGGAATGCATTTTTCTTGAGAGTATTTGTCAGGGGTCATGTAATGCATCCATAATTTGGGACAAATTTTCTATAGTATCCCATGATACCCAAAAATCCCTACAGAATTTTCAAGGTTTGAGGTTATGGCCAATATTGCATTGCCTGAATCTTTTTTGGATCCACCCATACTCCTTTGTGCTCCACAATGTGTCCTAGGTACTCCACCTCTTTAATTCCAAAAGAACACATGGAAAATTTGACAAATAATGTATTATCCTATAGAAGTTGCAATATTCGATGAACATGTTGAAGATGTATTTCCCATGTTTTGTTGTAGATGAGTATATCATCGAAAAAAGCCAAGACAATTTTTTTAAGAATAGCTTGAGAAGGTGATTCATCATACTTTGAAAGGTGGATGAGGCATTACAAAGACCAAAAGGCATAACCAAAAATTCATAGTGACCTTCATGGGCTATGAAAGATGTCTTGGGAATATTTGGTACTTTCATTATGAATTGGTGGTAGCCCAAACAAAGATCCAACTTGTTAAAGAATTTGGAACCATGGAGTTCATCAAGGAGATCATCGACTATGGGAATAGGAAAATTATCCTTGGTGGTGAGTTTGTTGAGGGCCCTGAATTCGGGACACATGCACCACTCCCCATCCTTCTTTAAGACCATGACCACTAGGGACAAATAAGGGTTGGTGCTAGGACTAATCACACATGCTTCTAATAACTCCTTAATAATCTTTTCAATCTCATTATTTTATGCAAATGGATATCTATAGGGTCTAACATTGGTCGGTTGGCTACCTGGAATCAAAGGGATGTTATGATCATGCTCACCTCAAGAAGGGGGTAGTTCCTTGGGTTTTTCAAACAACTGTTGATGGTGACTCAACACCTTTTGTAGATCTCGATGAATATTGGCATGAATCGATTCAATGGCTTGGATTGCATTGAATTGAGCTACTACCCCATGGTGTCCCTTTTTAACATCTTCTCCATTCTATGCGATTTGATTATAGTGGAAACATCTGCCTGAAGCCCGCTGAGCGTATGAGTGTGTTCATTCTATTTGAAGCTCATATATAGATCTTGGAAGTCCATGGTAATGGGGCCTAGTGTTTGAAGCCATTCATCTCTTAGGATGTTTCATATCCTTCCATTTCAATGGAAAATATGTGTGTTTTAAGGTGATAGTTCCCCATCTGGAGCTTATGTTCTCACAATGACTTTCACATTTCGTGGTCTCCCCATCAGCTATTAAAACCTAAAAATTTGATATTTCCCTCACGAAACAATGTACATTCTCAACCACTCATTTATGGACAAAATTATGTGTGTTGCCACTATAAATCAATACTACCATCAGTGAACACTTAATAAAGCCTATGATTTTAAGCATTTGTGGAGATGAAATACTTGGTAATGCATATAGTGATATAGTTGGTTCATCAGGTATTGTTGTAGTATCTTGGCGTTCCATTGAGTCCTTCTTAGACACTTCACTGTGCTAGGACTCATCATCTGAGTTATTTTAAGTAGCATCAATTTGAAAGAACTTGGGTTCCTTGCATTTGTTTTCCGTGGAATATTTATCATCACAATAGTAACACAATCCTTATCTTCTCCTTTTGGCCATTTCCACGGGTGACACCTTTTACACCTTAAGGGTTTGGGTGGGGCCACTAGAAAGGGTGGGACATTCCTTTGATGTGAACAAAGGATGACTAGATTGGGTAGTGATAGCAGTTTCTACATCTAAATATTTGTGGGAAGATTCCAACCAAGTAGTTGGTTGATGGATTCTAACATGTGTCTGGATGGATTCTTTGAGGCCACTAATGCAACTTTCCATATAGAAGGCATCCCCTAAGCCTTCAGTTTGAATGGCAATTTGTTAAAATTCCATGATGTAGTATCAAATTGTACCATTTTGTTTGAGCTTTGTAAGGCGACCCATAAAGTAAGAGTCCATGTCAAAATATGCACAAATGGCTTTAGAGAACATATTCCAAGTTGGCTTTCCTGTGTAACATTTATGATGCCATTACCACCATTGCTAGCATTCTTGGTCCAAAGAAAGAGCTCCCACACATAGTTTGGTTTCATCATCCCATATATTGTTAAGTTGAAAATGTTGTTCCATTTGTGCCACCCATACTATCGAGTTAGAACCGTCAAATTTGTGCATGTAAATCTTGGGTATCTTATTGTTATAATATTGGAAATACCCTTGGAAATGATGATACCCCTCCTATCGATGGTGGCTAGATTTTCCTTCTGGGTTTCCATCGACATGGTTCCCCTCCCTCATGGGGCTTTTATACTTAAGGAGTTGGTGTATAGGTGTCACGGCCTCATCAATTATAATTTGGATTTTGGTGGTGAGGTCGTCTTCTAGGTCTAGCATTATTTTATAGAGGTTTTACATAGCTTGAGCCCTTGTATTTACCATACAATTTCTCAGGTAAAAATTTTGGGTTACTTCAAATTATTATGGTTGCAATGGGTGCGAGACAATGAGTCCATTGATGTAAGTCACTTGAAAGAACTTATGAAAAATTTGAGACCGCAGGAAAAATGGATGCTTACCAGTGGATGGTATCATTGTGATCAGCTCATCATCCTAAATCCTTTGGGATAGGTTGCTTACAAGCAGAATTTTTGGACCACCAAACATTTTTTTTAACTCTGATATGAGTATTAATCCTAGTTGATCAATACTGCAGTGGTCAAAATCTAAAAAACTCGATACTGCAACATGTGTAGGAATTGTGTGGTCCTACTGGTCTACAATGAAACTATGGAAACCCCAACTTCGGTATAATGCAAAAATGATATGTAATGCGATAGTAGAAACCCCAAATGTTGGATACTATAAAAATTGATATGTATTGTGATGACAAAAACCCCAACTTCTGGATACTGCAAAATGGGATCGTCAATCAACGAAAGAGAGGGAAGTATGGCAGTAAATGAGCTTCAAGTGATACAAATCACAATATATGCCAGATGTCCAACAATAGTACTCAGCCCAATATTTCAAAGCACTAACTATGGAGGATCAACCATGCCCTTAGCCATACTACTCGACCACCCTAGGTATGTGTAAGTAATCTCCTCGAGTGTTGTTCCTGGTGTACTATAGCAATAAGAAATTTGACTCCTTATCTAGGGTTGGTTTTAGGGTAGCCTTGGGGGCTTCTGATATTCTAGAGGTACGTGGAAGTGTAGTCCTTGTACAAGTGTTTTCTGATGTGCTACTACACAAAGGGGTACCAACAAGGGTTTCAAGGGAGTCCAACAGACATGACCACCTCTTGTAGTTCATGTTTGTATGCTTCCCCAACTGTAGGTTGATGTGAATAATGACTTATATTTGTACTTTAAAGACTTCAGAACATGTATCTAGCATAATTTTTTTTCTTTCTAAAATTGGTTGTGTGGCTAGCTTGAGAAAGTGCTCTGATACTACTTGTAGAAGTTTTGACTCACAAAACAAATCAGTGTGAAATATGCTAGAAATACCATAGAAAAGTACACAATGAGATGATAAAAAATGGAAATATTCAATTAAGATATTCAATAATATTGTTGAATTTCCTCTTCAATAGGGAAACCTTTGATAGAGTAGAGTTCAATTACAACAACAAAAGACCACACTTTCCTTACTATCTTTGATATTATATAGTTTCATGAGACCCAAAACCCTAACTACCTGTTGTCCCCTGCATAATGCAGGTGTTGACGGTGCTAGATACTACCAACATACAAGGGATATCCTTGATATAAGGTCCCAACTAGACCTCATACCGTTTGGTGTAGGAGTCCCATCTAGAATATGGCCCAACTGCCATTTACTTAAAGATATGCCTTGGATTTAGCTATCAACATGAGAGAAAAGTGAAAATTTCCTTTTGAATGAGCAAGCGAGTGTGCCTTATGAATGTTCGATTGTAGATGTATCTAGGTTCTCTTACTGTAGAGGGAAAAATAAAGTAAGCATCAAAGAGAGAATTAATAGTACTACCATAGTGGAGACACACATGAAAGAGAAAGGCTCGTCTAACATCAATAAAAATAGTTCACAAGGTGTTGAGTCCCAGACTTACACCTTCCCTACATCCCTTTTTAGCCTTTTTCTCCAGTTACCTGAACCTCTAAGCTATCAAATCACTGCATAATAGTTTAAAATAAGTATATAAATGGTTTCCTAACTATGTTTTGTGACTGCTATTTGGTTTAGATTTTTGTTCAACTAGTTGCGGAATCTACCACTTTCCGCAGCCAGAATCAGTATCCGTAGCCTTTTTGTTAAACTGTATGCTACAGTTATCCATTGAAGAACTTAGCCACATGGGCAAGCCATAAAGGACGTGGACATGGAACATGTCCCCTTGGTTCAGCCAAATCATCCATAGAAGCCTGCAGTCAAGGCTGGTCAACCGATGGTCAACACAAGGAGTTAAGCGGTGGCACGACTTTGTTTTTAGCATGAGGAGGATTGCGTGGCAAGGTCCTAAGTTTTAGGAGGTATATTAACTCCTAGGGACTTTTCATCGACTAAATCCAACAAACCATCTCTTGGATTTACTGTCCACGGCCACCATGTTACTATAATTCCGGATTTTGTCTTTTATGTGCTTGGCTACCAGCGCAGGCCGTGTTAGTTTGTTATGTATTTTCTACTATAAATAACGCATCTTCATATGCGTATAGCTAGTTGGTTTCTATGTGTAAACTTGACTGTTGTAAGAGCCTTTGAGCTGAGACTTAATCTCTATTTCATAACTGTTTTGCAATATATGAGAAGACACTGATTTTGCGTTCAATTTCGCGATTGGTTCTGATTGACTGAGGGTGCAGAGGGCCCCTATACACCAAGGTCTTGTAGTTGATGTATAGTTTTATTTTTTTCTTCATTTTACGCTTTTGATATCATAGATACTTGTTGTATATATTAAATTGCTCATGGTTTATGTCATTTGCCTATTCATAAGTCTTTTTTATGCTTTTATTTGATTGACAACTGATCATTGTTTGCATTTCAGGTTCTAATAGGAAGCCCGGGTAGTACATATAATTTTTTATGACTAATGACATGATGGGATTATCTTATCCTACTGCTGATTTGTTTTATTGGTTTTAATTCCAGCATTGCTTATTTCTTAGTTTTGCTTTGTTCATTTACTTTTCTGCAAGTTAGTGATTAGACTATTCATATCATTCTTTAGTTACCAAATGATGAGGGATTGTAGAGTGATGTGTAGCTTAATCTTAGTTTTATTTCATGCAACTTAGATATCAGATCATTCAATTTGTGTATGACTACTTCCTATAGCTAGAGTGAGTCAAATGGTGAGGGGTCAAAAATGAGTTGATGTGTTATGATTAGTTTACTTTTCTTTCAGTCTTTAAATTTCTTTGAGTTCAGTCTTTTCTCTTCTTTATAACAACAGCAAGGATACTAGGTTCCATAGTCATAGTTCATTATTTTGTTAATTAAAATCTAGGCACATCTTGATTTCATTATTGTAAAGTTTGAACACCTTCGGAACACTTTGAAGTTTGGAAATTATTCATTGAATACAATTTTCCATACTTGATTACTAGAATCACCATCTCACACACCATCTCACATTAGGAAATCAACAAGAAGATAAATCCAAAAACAAACCAAAAAACTAAAAACGACAAAGGAATAAGAAAATTGTTATCTTGCATAGATAGTGCACTTCACTTCAACAGTTTACGACTCCCGGATTGACAATTCATATAGAAATTTAGAACACACTAAATTGACCAAACACAAGGATGCAACGATCATTATAAACATAAAAACACATTTCCAATAAGTAAGAACTGAAGTCAACAAAATAGTTCAATTACTCCAGTATGGATGAAAGAAAACATGAAGCATAAACATTCAAAGAATAGTCTTAGAAACATTAACAATCCATCTGTGAAAATGTGTTGGCTTGGAAGGCTTTGATATTAAGAAAAAGTCCGAAGATACATAAATACAATGAACATCACTAGCTCCAATAGTGGAGTGTTAGAGCCACTATTTTCTCCCCAAAAGTACTAACTCTATCTCTCTAATAACTTGTGGGAGAAGCAAATGTTAAAAGTCATTTACATGATAAATGAGGACCCTTTTATAACTTGAAATATAACCTTTCACATCCACATCACTCTCGACTTTCCAAATGACCTTTGGACTTATACAACCTTTGGAATTGCAAATGAATTTTGGAATTACATATTGATTTTGGTATTACATGTCCTTTCGACTTCCATGACTCTTGGAATCCTTAAAATGATTAAAGAAATACATCATGAGTTTCACATCATCATGTGATGAGAATGTGACATGTCACTATCTTTGATGACTGGGACTAATAGTGACTAATGACATGGACTTTCTTTAGTGATGACATCGTTGTCACTTGTATCTTTGTTGTTAATGTAGCTTCAATCGTTGATGTCCTCACCCTCCAAAGGGTCTTTGATCTATTGGTGTCTTTGAGGTTCTTTGATCATCAAGATTCAAGTGTATTCTTCCTTCTTTCCATGCTTCCTTCTTTTATTCTCTTTTCCCGACGTTCATAGTGTGTTCCTTCAATTTTGTTCTTGGAATACTTGTCTCTACAATCACTCGTGACAAGAAACCATCAACTTGAAAATATCCTATTCTACCATGTTCATGCCTTTTCAATGAACTCAAGGGGGACAAAAGGGGCTTCTGAGCACATGGGTGTACTTTGAAAGGTTGAAGCGCTGAAGGGGAAAGGCTTAAGCGCTTTGGCATGTGCTCATATGCTCAAGAGAGAGAGGTAGTCAAGGCAAGGCACATGGCACAAGTTCAAAGGATGAAGGGGAAGGATTTTGGATTCCCAAGTGTGTTTTGCACTCAAGGGAGAGATGGGAGGCACAAGGCACACTCCTGAAGGCTAAAGGATGAAGGATTCAAGCCTTTGGGGTGTGATCAGGGATAACGCAAGGCACACTCCTGAAGGTTGAAGGCTAATTCTTCATGTCTTTTCAATGTGGGCATGAACTCAAAGGGTCCAAGAGGGGGCATGGTGCATTGTGGAAGGATGAAGGGTTGGGCTTAAGGCCTTTAGGGTGTGATCATGTGCTCAAGGAGGGCACACTTCTTCAAGCCGAAGGGGTGTGCTTTTTAAAAGAATTAGCCTCTTGAAGGGAACATTTCAAAGAAAGAAAGGTGAAAGAGTCTTAAGGAGTACACTTTTAGCTCTTGGAGGGCTCAAGGCACACTTCCAAAAAATGAAGGATTCCTGATCAAGGCCTTAGAATGCACTAATGTGCTCTTGGCCTCAATGGGTTTGCTTTGAACCAAAGATTTGTCTAATTCTAAGATATAGGGCAAGGGGTGAACATGATGAGTTTTACACATAAAACCATGCGTGACATAGACCAACTCATCAAGAAAACTTGAAAACTAACAAATAAATGCCAAAAAGATAATTTGTACACATTCCCAAGTACGACAAGTGCAGTGTGTGAAACTACAACCCAAAAGTGTCATTTTACAACAACAAAGATGTCACGACCATGACACATAAATATGTTCTGACCAATGCAATGACACTGGAAACCATTCAAGGACACTTGAAGCACATATAATAGCATGAGACAATATTTGATGATCAAAGTGACACTAGGTACGATGGTGATGGTGGGCTCCAAAATTCAAATGTAGCGAAATTTTGGAGGGTGGTGTACCAGTGATAATACTTGGTGACACACTGGGTGGACATTAGCTTCTCTTTCCACGAATAGATTTCGGTTAAGGATCAAACCTTCAAGAAGTATTTATTGCTTTGATTTTCCCCTTTCGACCTAGTTACATGCATAGCATCTCACTTTCTTCTACTTGGTTCAACACATACAAAAGATACACCATGTCACAATTGTTTCAATCCAAGAAAGGGTAATGTGCGCAAGGATTTTATGATATTCAAAGTATGAGTTTTCATATTTGGTGTTTCTCCACTACCAGCAGGCCTAAACAATACCCTAGTGGAGTCATTTCAGGAACACAAATCTTGGTTCACTGCCAGCGAGCCTGGACAGTACCCCAACATAGTCACTTGCTTCACCTCCTTGTGCAGGAAGCCTTTCTCTTCTTTCACCCTTTATTTATTTATTTTAAAAAAATTGTGCATTGAAACTTATTATTTTTGATGGGCGGAAGATGGATCTTGACTTATTGAGAGCATATGAGGTTTCCCCCTCAAAGAAGTATTTTAAGACGTCTGATATTTGTTTGCTCACTTTAGATTTTCCCCTTATCCCTTTTCTACTAGATTGGACAAGAATTAACACACAAGTAGATTTACGCCAAGTTGAGTAGTTTAGATACTAGCATAGGCACAGATATAATAGGTTCCCTCAAGGTTCTCTTATTGGATGAATCATATTTTCCATATGGACTTAGCTCAACCTATGGCATTTTCCCAAAGAAAAAAAGGAGAACAACATAAATTCAAGCATTGTGATTGTCACACTTCTCTTTCATTACACCACAAATTATTTTGATCCATGCACTTTACATAAGGGTTTTATTTATGTACAGTTACCAACAAATGAGACACGACAAGACACGACTAACATAACATACGAATGATTGAAAAGATAGGAAACGAAATAAACTATATAGGAAACACAACTTGTACATGCTACCGGAAGTAGTGTTTAATCTCATAAATTTATAGGAAGGAGGTCAATCCTCCCATCTAAGGATTTGATATTGAAAGTATTATGATTGAGATCTTCATCAACAGTGAATGGTTTGATCCACAAAGGTTGGAACTTTGTGTGTTTTTCCTTTTCTTTGTGGGGTTTATCCCACTTCAATACTAGGTCACCCACATCAAAGCTATTTTCCCCTGTGAACTTCTTATCCAACCAGTGCTTTACATGGTTTTGATGCACAAAAAAATTGTCCTTGGATTTGAGCCTTTCTTCCTCGAGTTTGAGTAAAGTGTTTATCCTGCTCTGAACCAAAAGGAAAGATCTACCTTATGACTATTGAGAGACTTTTGAGGTTGGAAGATAGAGGTTCAGAGGCAAGATAACTTCTTTACCATAAACTAGAAATTATGGCGAGGTTCACAGGGAAGGTTTTGGAGTTACACAGTTGACCCAAAGTGCATTGGTCAAAGATTTATGTGAGTTCCTTTGCTCAAACAAGATGGTTTTCTTGATTATGCGTATTATTTGTTGACTCAACCAAACCATTTCCCCATGGATAATAATTAGATGCATGTTTCAATACAATCCAATTTTCCAATGTGAATTCATAAAGTTTTAATGATGAAAAGTAAGTCGCATTATCAATGACAAGTGGCGTAGGAATGCCAAACCTGGATATAATATTTTTTTGCGAGAAGTTGATGACTTCCTAGTCATTTAATTGTTTGAGAGGAACTTCTTTTGACCACTAAGTGAAGTAATTTATCTGTTAAAATATAACAATGTTGCTATGATGAATGGGGAAAATTTTCTCCAATAAAATCTAGGCCCCACTGTTGAAATGGTTCTCCAACTGCTACTTGTAGGAGTGGGGAGGCTGACCACTGATCACGACTGATAAATCTCTAAAAATATTGGCACTTGTGCACATAGGCGTGGGCATCCTTAAATAGAATGGGCCAATAATAGCCAACCCTCATAGCTTCATGTGTTGTAGTGTCGCCTGCATAATGGCCACCTGTAGGTCCATCGTATAAATATTTAAGGACCTTGTATATATCCCACGGCTCAAGGAACCTGAGTAGGGCACCATTGTGGTGCTTCTATAAAAGCACTTCGTGAAATAGTTGGTAAGATAGAGATTTTAAACATATTTACCTCTTATTCTTATTCAATAAGTGCATGGGAAAGGTGCCATGGTCCATAAATTTCCGTAAATATGCATACCATGCCATTGTAGACGTGGATTCAGGGACATGTTCAATGTTGTACATTTCTATCTCCTACTCCCATCCTGAAAGATCTTGTTGGGAGAATGTCTTGATTCAACTGCTAGCTTACATATTCCATGGCCCTTTATGGCATGAACTAGTTTGAAGTCCATATCATACTCTTGTAGATAGGTCATTGAGTTAGCCCTCTTCTCACCCAACTCTTGCTACACGAACAATCTTCTTACTGTTGGATGAGGTACAAATATGATTGTGTGAGATTTTAATAGATATGGCGTTAAGTACTTAACTACCTTATATACAACATATGCTTTTTTTTCAATGGTAGGATAATTTAATTTTGGTCCTTGTAGACTAGAGCTCATGAAAGAGATGGGCCACTCATTTCCTTCAGTATCCTTATGAGTCAGTACAACAAAATTGATGAATTCGAAGAAAACATATAGAGGAAATATTTGCCATAATCTGGGTTGAATAGAACGGGTGCATCGACAATAGCCTACTTAATCTAAGCAAAAGAATCATTTTCCTATTTATCCCATTTGTATATTGCATCTTTCTTAATCATCTTTTGTATGGGCTTGACTATTTAAGTATAATCAAAGATTAATTTTCTCAAGAAATTAATTTTCCCTAAGTCTACATGGCCTTCTTATTCACTCGAAATGGGATATGCATAATGGCTTTGGCCCTCTCAGGATCAATCTTGATTCTACTTTTAGAAATGATGTGCCCTAATAGGATCCCTTCAGAAACACCAAAGATGCTCTTGTTGGGATTAACAAAAATGCCATACTTTTGACATCGCTCGAATATCTGTTTCAGATTATGTCCGTGATCTGATATTTTCTTGAAAAACATAGTAAAATCATCCAAATAAACAACAACACTTTGACCTATAAGGCCATGAAAGGCGATGTCCATTTCTCTTTGGAAAGTTTCACCAATGTTGATAAGCCCAAACAACATCCTCTTGAGGACAAATGTTACCCATTTGGTTCAGAAGGTAGTCTTCAAGTTGTTTGGTTTTGCTACTAGCACTTGATTATAACCAAACAACACATCTAATAGTGAAAACATCTCAAACCCATATATTGTCTGACGAATATTATCCATGGATGGCATTGGGTAATTGTCTGTATCAAAAGCCTGATTGAGATTTCAAAAATCAAAACATAGCCTTATTTCACCAGACTTCCTTCTAATTGGGACCAAGTTGGAAACCCAAGTGGAATGTATGATTTTAAATATGATTCGAGCATCTAACAACTTTATTAATTCCTTTTGGAAGAGGGGTTTCAGTGTTGGATGAACTTGTGGTAATTTTTGCTGGAAATTATTTACCCCTTCTTTTACAGGAATGACGTGTTGGATAATACAAGTGCCATATGCATTTAAATCATCATATGTCCATGAAATTACATCATGATACTGTTTGAATAAGTGGATAAATGTTTGTCGTTCATGTGGAGAAAAACACATACCAGGGTGTACATACTTCGAATCTTGTTGGGTACCAATATTGACTTGTTCAGATGATAACTTTGAGCTCTAAGTCTTTATGTTAGTTGGTCCTCCAAATCAGTTCTATAAGTCAGATAAATTCTTCAAGGACACCACACCCTTAGGTATAGTGTTTCCTTTCGTTGCGTTAGATGCAACCTGCAAAGCCTGATAGTGCTCATCCTCATCTATGGCATCATCTTTGAATACATCAACATTAGCCATAAAGTGAAGTATTTTTTGGTCATTATTGAAAACACATAAATTAGTGATGTTGTCAGGCACGGGTGGTTTATATGTAATTTCAATGGTGACATCCTCACGGCTACATTTTCTATGCATCTACTGCAACATTTCTAACTCTAGGAGAAAAACAATATTGAAAGATTTGGAATGATTAATTACACTTTATACCTCTTTCTGGTAGCTTTTTAGATTCAATGAAACACAATGTACTCAGTATCTTGTACCTAATGAGTGACCACCTCTAAGTCACCGATTACCTTGAGGAGATCTACCTTCAGGTCAATAGCTTTCTTTAATTCGAGTACAAGTACTTCATATTCAATAGTATTATTAGTACACTCGAACTCCCGATGACATGAAAGTATGTGCTTCTTTTTGCATGGATCAATAAGCACACAACCAGCTCCTGAGTCATCCTGCATCTTTGAACCATCAAAATATAAAGTCCAAATATTATGAGCTATTAAGTTTCTTCCTATACTACTATTACTATCATTATGTACATCTATATTACATGATTCATTTTCACCAGTTATAGGACAATGAAAGAGTTGTAGTTGTGTATCAAGTGGAATGGGTGATGGTTGTGCCTGATAACACCTGAGGTTAGTTTCAAGAAAACAATTCCCAAAGATTAGATTAGTCAAAGAAACAGACCCATTGTGGTCCTCAAGTGGCATCATGGTGTGCTTCATATATGGCTCACTTTCCACCATAATCTGGTTATTGTTCCCCCTGTATGAAAGCCATAAACGTGACCAGTCTGTCACAAAATACCCTTGTAATTTGTTAGACCAGTCTATGCTATGGAGTACAACATAGGCTTCTCGAATTTCCACAATTACAATATTTATACATTTATGAACTCGATCATCTTTTGATAATATAATAAGCACTTTTTTTATTTCACCAATAGCTTGGACGAGATATTTTTCCAATTGAATAATTTGTGCATCGGTTTTGTCCCATTTAACATTTATTTTATTTGAAATAGATAACGAAATTATGTTTAAAGACGCACCAAATTTGACTAAACAATTATGGACATTATAATTGAAAATTTCAAAAGTCAATAAAAATGGAGGGTAGAAGGTATTAGCTTCTAATGTTACAACGTTAACTATAGATTCGAGGGGTCCAGATGACTCACCCGACACCTTTTGAGAGGAAGATGATTTATCACCTAATGAATTTGTGAATTTTTTTTGGAAAATTAATTCACGTTGGCCTGCGATCCTCACGAGTTCATAGATGGAAACATTAGTGCATGTTGTCTTCAAAACTTCAATAATTTTATAATAAGTTGTTTCACCTCTAGCAGGTTGTGCTAAAGTATCTAGAGGAGTATATTTGTTTGACACTTCTGGACTGGTAGACTTAATTTTTTTATTAGAGGAAGTGTTCCTGGAATTAGTTGCATTTCCATACTTTTTTTGGGCATTCTAAGCAGGATTGACAGGTGGCAAGATTATTCTTAACAACTTCTCTTTCAACTTTTGTCTCATCACCTCCTGATCATATATGGGCCCTTTACTCCTCAAACTATATTAACCAATTTGATTTAGAGGATGGGATTCACTTTTGTGTTGGTTCTTCAACATTCTTCTTTTTAGCGTTATAGATGCAGCCAAATTCATTCATTGCATGTCCAATGCCTTTGCTTTCTTCAAATGCTGCAGGTTCTTTTGTTACTTTTGTTGGTTCCACCTGCTCATCTGCTAATATGGAATCCACAATGTGTGGATCCAGAGCATTCATGTTGTGGTTCCACTAAGGGCATGTATTTTCTGAGTGATATTCCTGGTGGAAAGAATAATAATTATCCATGCCAATACTTTTTATATCCATCAAAACATTTGAACTTTGGGCAGACTTGGTGGGCTAATTGTTGTTTCTATTATTATTCCTTCAAAATGGGAAGGACTTAGGAGGCATGCTGCTTGTAGAAGTCTCGCTTGACCTCTTCTTTAGCTTTGAAATTTTGTTGGTAAGTGTTTTCACCATCCTGGTCAAGCTTTCAATATCTGATGATTTCTTTTCTTTAAACTTACTAGAAGAAGGATGAGACTTCCTACTAGTTTCTTTGGATTTCTTTGTTTCATCATCGTCAGTAATGACTTTGATAGCATGCAAGTCTTTATCGAAGGTGATCACCTCTACAAATTTTAACTCCAATGTTCCCTTTGCAACTCTTTTAAAAATTTGGGAAATGTTAGTGGGAAAGGCAACTATATAATAATCGATAGTAATTGAATCATGTGGTTGTGTGCCCAAGTAAAATTTATTCAATATACATTCAAATCTCATATTAAAATATTTCACTTTCTCCTTTTCCCCCATTTTACTATTTCCAATCTCTTTTAGTAACATGGAAGGAGTTTTTCATCGACAAATTTCTCTAGAAAAAACTTTTTGAACTCCCTCCAACTTTGGACCGAATTGATAAGTAGACTATAGTACCATGTTGTTTCTCTACCTTGTAATGTATAAGGAAACATTATGAAAAAAAAATCATCGTACCTTAAATCTAACATCCATAGATGGATGTAGAAGCCATCGATGTGATCTTCTACATTTGTCTTCTTGTTCAGACCAAAATTTGATAACAACTTTTCTTGATGTCTAGGCATCTTATGGAGAATGTCTGAAAGAGCAAGAGGCCCTTGGGCCATCCAATCCAAATCCTATCCAGCCATGTCTTTTTCTCTATGCTCCTCTTCCTTTTCATAATCAAAGGAATCTTCTTCTTCATTGTCTAATCCATCAAACATGTCGCCAAAAAGAACAATGTCCTCCTTGTATCATTTATTAAAAGGTAGAAGTTGATCTTGATGCATTGAATTTTCTACGAATTCTTCTAACTCTTCAAGAGTGGAGAAAACCAAATCTTCCACTGTAGAAACTAATATACTGGTACCATTTGTTTCTTTCTTCTTCAAAAAATGTGGGAGATTCCTTGCTCCAATAGTTAATCTGATAGCCTTTGGGAACCGGAGGGTTATAGGTCAAAGTGCCTAGATTTTTTCGTATGTAACTTCGTATGTCAACTACGAGCTAGGATGAGAAAATCCACCTACTTCAGTAATAGGGGTCAGAGTGGTGCTCTAAATATTGCTAAATTATCTAGAAGAATAATTATTTGGATGTGTGGAGTTATCAACCATAAAAAATGCTTTCCCTCTTTCTAGCACCAGAATGTTGATAGTGATGGATACTGCCAACATACATGGGATCTCCTCGATATAAGGTCCCAACTAGACCTCACACCATTTGGTTTAGGAGTCCCATCTGAAATACAACTCAACTATCGTTTTCTTAAAGATATGCCTTGGATTTAGCTGTCAGCACAAGAGAGAAGTGCAAATGCCCTTTTTGAATGAGGAAGTGAGTGTTCCTTGTGAATGTTCGATTGCAGATGTATCTAGGTTCTCTTACTACAGAAGGGAAACTAAAGTGAGCCTCTAAGAGAGAAGTAATAGTAATACCCTAATGGAGACACACGTGAAAGAGGAAGGCTCATCTAACATCAAGAGAAATAGTTCACAAGGATGCGACAATCCTTATAACGTAACAACACATTTCCAATAAGTAAGAATCGAAGTCACCAAAATAGTTCAATTACTCCATTACAGATGAAAGCAAACATGAACCATAAACATTCGAAGAATAGCCTTAAAAAAATTCACAATCCATGCATGAAAATGTGCTACCTTGGATGAATTCAATATGAAACAAAAGTTCCAAGATACATAAATACAATGAACATCACTACCTCCGATAGTTGAGTGTTAGAGCCACTACTTGCTCCCAAAACGTACTAACTCCGTCTCTCTAATGCCTTGTGGGAGAAGCCTAAGGTTAAAATCGATTTACATGAGAAATGGGGATCCTTTTATAACTTGAGGCATGACCTTTCACATCCTCATGACTCTTGAATTTCCAACTTCTATCGACCTTTGGAATTTTAAAACCTTTGGAATTCCAAAAGACTTTTGGTATTACATGTCCTTTGGACTTCCATGACTCTTTAGTTCATACATGACTCTTGGACTCCCACTTATTTGTATTTAAATTGATTACAACGATACATCATGATTTCCATTATTATCATCATGTAATGAGAACGTGACATGGCACTATCTTTGATGGTTGAGACTAATAGTGACTTATGACATGGAATTTCTCTAGTGGTGACATGGCTACCATTTGTATCTTCATTCTTCATGTAGCTTCAATCCTTCATGTCCTCACTCTCCAAAGGGTATTTGGCCTAATGGAGTCTTTGAGGTGATTTTATCATAGATATTCAAGTGTATTATTTTTTATTTACATGCTTCCTTCATTTGTTCTCTTTTCCTGATCTTCCTCATGGCTTCCTGTCATGTTGTTCTTGGAATACTTGTCTCTGTAATCACTCATGATAGGCAACCATCAACCTAAAAATATTATTTTTTACCATGTTTTGTGCATATTTCTTGTTCATGCCTTTTCAGTGTGCCTAAGAGGGACAAAAGGGGCTTCTAGTCACATTGGCACACTTTGAAAGGCTGAATGGGAAAGGCTTTGGGGCTTCAGTATGAAATATTCACTCAAGAGAGAGAAAACGTCAACGCATGGCACATGGCATAAGTCCAAAGGACGAAGGGGAAGGCTTCGAGCTTCCAAAGTGTGTTGTGTGCTCAAGGGAGAGATGGATGGTATAGGGTGCACTCCTTAAGGCTAGAGAATGAAGGCCTCACGCCTTTGAGGTGCACTCATGTGCTCAAGAGGCCCAGGAAGGTGAAAGGTGCACTCCTGATGTTTGAAGGCTTATGATTTGTGCCATCGAGGAGAGATCATGCACTCAAAGGGTCCAAGAGGTCGAATGGCACAATGTGGAAGTATGAAGGGTTGGGATTAAGGCCTTCAGGGTGCACTCATGTTCTCAAGGAGGGTGCACTTCTTCAGGTCGAAGAATTGCACTTTTCAAAAGACTTAGTGTTATGTCCCTATACTACTAGTGTAACCCCTTATTGTTATTAGTACAACCCCCTTATTATATTGTTGTGCCCATGTAGTCCCCATATTGTTATTATTGTGCCCCACAGAAGCCCACTATTGTTATTATTGTGCACTTACATTATTATTGTTATGTTAGCTCTGATTATATTATGACCCCTTAGACTCCTATATATAGGAAGGAGGTCTTGTCATTTGTATCATCCAAGAATTTTTCATTTGTGTAATGTAAAGGAGGTTGCCCCATCGAAGAGGCTGAATTCTAAGGCATTCATCTATCTTTTCTATCTTTTTGTGAGCTGGTTTCATAACATTTGGTATCAGAGCTTTGGATTCTAGGGTTTCATTGCTCCAAAACAGGTTAGCGTGGCATTTTCGCTATAACTTATTTTCTGCAAAATTTTAGAATCTACAAAAAAAACCCATTTGAGAAAAAAATCACATTGAATCTCTCGTCCGAATTTCAGATCTTGTATCACTATATTTGCAGATATATGATCTAAGGAAGTTAGGATTTTGGAAGACACCCGAATTACATCCTAAACAGGTGACCTGGGGAAAATCGTCATAACTATCTCTCTAAGCATCAGATTGAAATTTCGTAAGAAGTTACAAAAAGAGAACGGACTGTAGTTTCCAATTTACCAGATCCTTTCCATAAAACTTCCTCATCTCACTTTTTCTTGATTTTAGGAGCTCGATCTTGAAATGACTATAACTCTGTAATTTTGTATCTTCCAGTTCTGAAATCGTGACCTACAATAGTCCTCTGCTTCCTCTTTCTAATTCCAACAGTCATATCAAAATTTGATTCTCCAAGAAAGAGTTATGCCCAATCTCCTAAGATGACCTGATTATATAATGTTTCAGTAGAGAGCACTTGTACGACGTGCCACATGTCACTGTTTTGACCTTCGGATCTGAAAACTATGCACAAAAAACTACAGTCCGTCCTCTTTCTGTAACTTCTTACGAAATTTCAATTTGTTGCTCAGAGAGAAAGTTATGACGATTTTCCCGACTATGATAATTTGCTCTCTTTTCCTGATCTTCCTCCTGTCTTCCTGTCATGTTGTTCTTGGGATACCTGTCTCTGTAATCACTCATGACAAGCAACCATCAACCTAAAAATATCATGTTTTACCATGTTTTGTGCATATTTCTTGTTCATGCCTTTTCAGTGTGCTCAAGAGGGAAAAAGGGGCTTCTAGGCACATGGGCACACTTTGAAAGGCTGAATGGGAAAGGCTTTGGGGCTTGAGTATGAAATATTCACTCAAGAGAGAGAAAAAATCAATGCATGGCACATGGCATAAGTCCAAAGGACGAAGGGGAAGACTTCAAGCTTCCCAAGTGTGTTGTGTGCTCAAGGGAGAGATGGAAGGTATAGGGTGTACTCCTCAAGGCTGAAGGATGAAGGCCTTAGGCCTTTGAGGTGTGATCATGTGCTCAATAGGCCCAGGGAGGTGAAGGGTGCACTCCTAAAGTTTGAAGGCTTATGATTTGTGCCATCGAGGAGAGCTCATGCACTCAAAGGTTCCAAGAGGGCGAATGGAACAATGAGGAAGTCTGAAGGGTTGGGCTTTAGGCCTTTAGGGTGCACTCATGTTCTCAAGGAGGGTGCACTTCTTTAGGTCGAAGAAGTGCACTTTTCAAAAGACTTAGTCTCTTGAAGGGCATAGTTCAGAGCAAGGAAGGTGAAAGAGGCTCAAGGAGTGCACTTTTTTCTCTTAGAGGGAACAAGGTGCACTTACGAACAATGAAGGATTTGAAATCAAGGCTTCAGACTATGCTCGTGTGCTCTTTTCCTCAATGGGTTTGATTTGAACTAAAGATTTTTCTAAGTATGAGATATAGGGAAAGGGGTGAATATGATGAGTTTTAGACATAAAACCATGTGCAACACAGACCAACTCATTAATAAAACTTAGAAAAAATTTAATAGTGATAAATAAATGTCAAAAATCCACTTTGTACACACTCCCCAAGTATGACGAGAGCAATGTGTGCGACTCAGACCCAAAAGTGTTGTTTTACAACAACAAAGATGTTATGACCATGAAATTCACCTAAAAATGTTCTAACAAATGTGACGACACTTGAAACAATTCAAGGGAACTTGAAGCACATAGTATAACATTAGAAAACATATGATGATCAAAGAGAAACTAGTTACGATGGTGGTGGTAGGCTCCAAAATTCAAATGTAGTGAAATTTTAGAGGGTGTTGTAGTAGCGACAACAATAGGTTAACCACTTTATTTATTAACTATGGCATTTTATAAATAATTGTGATCCCTTTTTTATAATGTGGGTCAACCAATTACAATGATTTATTAAACTAATTAATCATTACCCTTACAAGTTCCCTTGGGTTTATTACATTAATAAAGGAGTTAGGGTCAAACCCTAAGACTCTACTCTAGCACTGCTTCAATCTCTTTCTGAGTTGCTTTTGGTAATTACTTCTTCCATCCACTAGATTGATATCCATCACTTATAGGTGCATTTTTTGTAACACTTCTTATCTCCTTAAAGGGGTATAAATATGCTACTTTGAAAATTGGTGAAATTCCAATATCACTTGGAGTTTTGATTCATAAGAATTAGAAGATAAATTTCTTAAAATTTTACCTGGAAATTTTTTCTTAAGATTTAATTGATTGCATATCCTTCTAGGAAGCCTTCCTTTCCATATATAAGCCATCAATAAGTCACCAAATTCAAAGTCCAACTATCATCTTTTCATATCTTCTCTCTGTTTATAATTGTCGTTAGTTTCTTGTAATTTCTCTTTGACTCTCTTTGATAATGCTTGCATGTCTGTTGCAAAGTCTTCACCATCAATACTTCTTCGCTCCTATTTTCCCAAATTTCTCAACTCATAAAATCATCTAGGATGCATTCCATACAAAATAAAGAATGCACTCATCTATGTGCTTCTATTAGGTGAATTGTTGTAAGAAAATTCAACCTATGCAAGTATCTAATCCCGATTTTTGGGATGTTCACTTTCTAAACTTCTTAAGATATTTCCTAAACTCACTTTTACCACCTCTATTTTCCCATCATTTTGTGGGTGGTATGTTGATCTGTAATTTAAGTTAGTGCCTAGTTTCTTCCACAATGTTCTCCAAAAATGGCCTACAAATATTATATCTCTATCTAAAAGAGTACTTTTAGGCAAACCATGTAACCTTGCAATCTATTTAAACAATGAATTAGCTACATTGGTTGCATCACTAGTCTTTTAACAAGCTATAAATCAGGCCATCAAAGAAAACCTATCCACAACAATATAAATAGAATCGATGCCCCTTTGGTTTTGAGGCAATCCCAAAACAAAATCCATACTCATTGAGTCCATGGTCTTCTTGGAATGGGAAATGGCTGGTATAAATTTATGTTCTAACTTCTCCCTTTGGCGTGCTGGAATATTTTTCACTTCTCAAAATATCTATTCACATTAGCTTGCATAACTAGCCAAAAGTAAAATGAATTTAGCAAAGAAAAGGATCTATTAGTTCCAAAGTGTCTTGACATTCCTCCACTATGTTTTTCCTTTATCAAATTGCCTCTCATGGAGCATTTGGGTATATAAATTTTATTGTATTTTAACAACAAACCTTCCTATATCATATAGCTTTACCACTAAGTTATATTCATACTAATTGGGTTCTCATAAGCTCATATGCATCTTTGAAATATGTATCATCCTTGTACACATCTTTTAGTTCATTAAATCCTAGAACATTAACTTGAAATTCTTGTAGAATCAAACTAATTCTACTTAATGCCTCAACTACTGTATTTGATGAACCACTTGTATGCTTAATTAAAAAAGTGAAATTTTGCAAAAAATCTACCGATTTAACATGCTTCTCATCAATTTTTGTTGATTGCTGATAAACTACAGATAATGGTTATCAATGTAGAAAACAATCTCTTTGTGAATAAGATAATGTCTCCGTATTTTTAGGGCCTAAATTATAGCATATAATTCCTTGTCATAAGAAGAGTGCTTCTATTTTTCTTCATTTAATTTTTTGTTGAAGTAAGCAATTGGTTTTCCCTATTGAATTAAAATAACTCCAATAGTAGCTCCACTTAATCTATATAAACTTGAAAAAAATTATTGAAGCCTAGTAAGGCTAAGATAGGATGTTCTATGATCTTTTGTTTTATTAATTTAAAATTATTGTTAGTTATTATAATGCACTTGAATGGTTGTCAGCTTTCTTGAAGGGTCTCTATAATGGGTACACAAATGCTACTAAATTTATTAATAAACTTTCTATAAATGCTTACAAGAATGTGAAAAATCCTCACTTCAAATATATTTTTTGGAACAAGCCAATTAGTAATTGATTTTAACTTTTCTTGGTCATTTTTTAAACCAAGATATTACAAATCCAACGTATACCAATTTCCCTTTCAGAAAACTACACTTCTTCAAATTAATCAATATCTTCTCTTGTTGCAAGGTACTTAAAACTAACATGAGGTGTCTCAAATTCTCATCCCTTGCTTGGATATATATCAAAACATCATATAAATAGACAATGACAAACTTTCCTATAAACTCTTTCAAGAACTCACTCATCAGTCCGATATAAGTTTTAGCGGCATTAGTGAGACCTAAAGGCATCACTAACCACTCATACATTCCATGGTTTGTTTTGAAGGTTATCTTCCATTTGTTAGTTAGTTATATAATTATAATTTTATGATATCTAACTTTTAGATCATCCTTAGAGAAATATCTACCTCTAGAAGGTTGTTGACATCTCTATTTGATCATAGTGTTCACTTTGCTTCATATGCCTTTATCGTCATAATAAAGTTATGGATCTATGTGTTGCTATTTCCCTAATGGTTTACATAGTTATTTATGTGAATATTCATGGTTGCTTTATATCCTTCAACTAACATGTTATGCATTACTAATGGAGGAATGTGGTATTCCTATTTTTCTATGATGTAATGTTGAATGTGGTTGTGTTCATGGTTATGAGGGGCTTGGAGGCCTCTATGGTTGCTGATAGAGGCTTGGAGGCCTCTATGGTTGTTGATGTGATCATGAAATGTAGAACTATAATCATAGTCATGTATGACTTCTTGATGCACTTAACTAAACTGTTGCATTGTGAAATTTCCATTGTCTGGTATGTTATGGATATTATGGATCTCTAACTATTTAAGGTTATTGATTGTCTTTCCTAATAAAGGATCGAGAATGATGTAGTGTGTGATATATCAGTGGATATGATAGTTTTTTTTGGGATTCATTCTATGGTGTAATATGATGTTGTTGTGTCAGAGTTTACTAAGTATCATTAGTAATGGCTAGCTTGTTTCAGTGCTTAATAGTAGGCATTTTGATGGGTCCATTGATTGTATTATGGCTATGTATAATGTTTTGGATGTTCAATTCTTGAATAAGGGTTTTATCTTTGTAAAATGTGCATTTTGAGCAATGTCATGCTTCAAGGAGAGAAGTTCTTATAATCTCTAAGTCAAATTATTAAGAAAATTAGATTTGTATTTGGGTCCAGACATATTTTGGAAGGGCCATGTATCTGGGTTGGATGCACTAAGAGTTTGGTGGTTGTATTTGGTATTCCAGGCATCCTTCTAGTCTACACTCATGCATTTTTAGGAATGCACCACATTTTAAATCACCCAAATATCTCATAAAAAAGGAAAGTGAGTGGTTTATTCTGGGTAGGACCCACTAGGGTAAATATATGTGCAAGTGTTGGATTTCATTTAAAGTATCCAGTATGGACCCCGCTGGGGTAAATATTTGTGCAAGGTCATATTGAATTGTAGCACATCTAATATGGGCTATGTTAGGGTAAATATTTGCACAAGGTTGGATTGAAGTGAAAATTATCCGAGATGGGCCTTGCATGGAGGATTATAGGTGTGAGGTATGGTAATCCATGGAAGTGGAATTATATCTAGGGGTCCAAGGGTTGTGCCATTATGATTTTTAGTGAGTGCCCATATTTTCCCTTGCCTAGATATAACGAGGAATTATGGAAATGCATGATTGGGTAGGCCTAGTGGGTCCCACTGGTGTGAGATGAGGTGGAAGGCACCATGATAGCCTTATGTGGCCATGTGGGTGTTGTTATATGGAATTTCACTTCTACAGACAAAAATGAATTCCCTAGATCTAGTGGTCTAATCTAAAACAATAGAGGACAAAAAGAACCATTGTTTTCCTTAGAGAGATTGGAATATGGAATAGGAACCTACGTCAAATTTGTAGCAAGTCCTTCCCTTTTCTTTTCTTGTAAGTTGGAATCCTAGCTCCATGCGCGATAAATGGAACCTGTAACAATGACTACAACAAGAAAAGGAACTATAATATCTACATAACATAATCCAATATATATATTCAATGAGTCAACATGGCATTGAAATACAAGAGCATAAGCATAACACAAGTATAGGAAAATAGGATGTTTTTTGTATTAATAAATAAAGGAGAGAATTACAACCATATATAGAAGTTGACTTTGTATATGTGTCTCCCCACTTGACTTGTCCTTCTTTTCCACAAAGTAAACCTTCACACTCAAACTTAATGTAAATGGATGATAATTCCTTAATCTCAAAGAAGCATCATGACAACACTAGCAATCTCCAAAATCCAACCTAGATTCTATGGGAGGCAGTAAATTTATAGGGTAAACATGGTATTTTAGGATTTACCAATATAGGCTTGAGATCCATTTATGAGAGAGGATAAGATCAAGGGATAAGATATAAGATCACTAGAGTGTGATCATATAAGAATTCAATATCTCTATCCATGGTAAATGGTTAAAACCACATTAGAAGTTCCTGGAAGGAGAAAATTCAAAATTATTTTTTAATTTTCCCAAAATTCTAGAATCAAATCACCTGTAAAATGGAGCAATATGCACAATTCAATGCTAATGCTTAGGTATGAAACTTGCACCCAACACTGGTGGATAAGAACACAGGGTGTGTTGGGCCTAAAAATATGGTTTTTTAGGAGATAGACCCATAAAATCAAACTTTTTGGAGAATTGATGCTTAGGGATTTGCAAAGGGATTATGAAAAAGTGTTCATGGATGTTGATTGATCCGATTTTCAGGCCTTTTGGGCTGATGTGAAAAATTGGCCTGTAACAGATTTCCCTCTAAAGTATAAAGTCAAAAGCAATGGCTGAGGACTGAAGTGATCTACCTTGTGACAAATCTGAATCAAGAACAAATTAGGTCGAGATCATCATCTGTTACAATACATATTGTCATCATGATATCATTGCTGAAGGAGGCATACTCATGCTTAGCATATAAGTCAATATTACATGTACAATGTTCAAGAAGTCTCGTCCACTAATGAAAAAGTGTCGACCCATGCTTGGATGACTATTTGAATAATCATAGCCATCATAATTTCTAATCTTGTATGAATCATGAAATTGCAGCCTCGATGGATGGAACTAGATCCAGGGTCTTCTATCTCATTCACTCAATCACTTGATAGTACTAGTCTAGCCATCTAAATAAATGAGCTAGAGTCAAACATGGTATGCACCATCTGATTGCCAACAAATGATGTAAGCCATTAACCGATGCAATAGAAACCATCGATGATGATAATGGCTCTCAATGTGCTATAGTACAATCTATGTGGTGTGAATGGATGAGCTAAAGTCAAACACCACAAAAAATATTATGATCGAAGGCTAGTGATGAGGACATGTCACCGAGAGCAAGGAAGCTTGCCATTTATGTATGCAAGTTCCAAGGTACTAAAGGGTATTTCTAATTCAACTTCCTAGATAATGAGCTAATGTAGATAGGAAGTGACCCTTTGTAGGAAGGCCTTGATGTATGCCCCATCAACGACACAAAATGGGTATCAAGATTTGAGACAAAATGATGCGGATGAAAAGCAGGTTCAGGAAAGGTAGACATGAATAAAGTCTTAGTATTGTAGCATATATCAACTAAAGGACTTCTCTGAAACATATCAACGACATGTTATGGAGATGGAAGTATTGACCCAAAACCAAATGTAGAGGCTTTTTAACATGGTATGATTAACCAAATGTAGAAATTTTATGAATAATATGACACTTATTCAACTGAGATTATCCTGATTACACACTATTGTGGAATACATGCATAATACATAATCTCATCTACCATTGGTCATCAATTTTGTAGAAGAAAAAACATAAACATGCGCACATAGAAGCATCAAACACATATATCAACACCGTATGTATCTCGGGGAAAGCATCTCGCTAAAAACCACAAACTATTTGTATACTATATTGATTGAGAACATGTAACAATACATAATACAATACTCTTCACAAGTATCCAGCACTATCTCCACTTGTTACACACAATATAGCTTAGATCTGATCTCCAAATCTCCTCCACTGCTTACCTGCCTCCACTGCAAAATACCTGCATGAGAATGATGAGAATGGCTGATCCATTCACGTGTTTCCCTTGTGTAACACTACATAATCCTCATTGGCAACTCAATCCCACTGATTGTGCAAAATCTCATGCACAACTATAGTCACAACTGATAGCAATATCAACCTCTAACACTTGTCTCCACTGAACTGAACATGCATTGAGTTAACTAATGTATTCTTCAGTTGCTTTATGAGTTAATAATTAGTGAGTCAATTAATAAATAATTCACAGCACTCATCACTTAGTCTAATTGAAGTTAGACTAAATACAACTAGTTCAACGGAGTCAAACTGAACACAACTCCATCAACTCCACTGTCAACTCCACCAAACTCAATCTCTTGAGTTCTAACTGAAGTCCCGCATGTAACAACTCAACTTAACATTAGGAAACTCGTATTTCCTTCTTCAAGTTGCATGTGCCACATCTGTAGCTCGAACTGAAGTGCTCCAAGAGGATAAGATAAAGTTTATAGTCCAAATATTATTATGAGCTAATAATATTTGACTGTTCTAAATTTAGACTGAGAAGTACCTCCGCCATTTTCTAAAAATAGAAGTCCATCTATTTTTTCCAACATGACCAATCATCCATAAACAACATCCTGCAACTCATAGACCATGATCCATATGTCTAAAAATAGACTTTGTGCCAAAAATAGCCTGCGGGCCCACTTAGTGAAGGCGACTTCTTTTCACTAAGCTCCATCATCTTGTTGCATTTTCAACACCAAAGAGGCGAGCAGATTTCCCAACCCAACATTCACAGAGATGAAGTGAAAGAGTGACATGTTCAAGAGTGACTCACTGCCATTAATAGGTTAACTACCCCATTTTCCCAATTTCCCCAACCATTTCTGGTCAGTACCTCTTTATCTTTGACAAGCTTGAGGAGGATAACATATGCTTGATCTATAAGTTCATCCTTCAAATTAATTCTTCTGAGTATTTTTAATAAACCGTGAGAAGGGGTGGTTCAGTCCCATCATGTTTGACGAGTCCAACATTGTTTGATTCTCTTACAAGTCCAGTGAAGGTGTGAATCAACTCCTTTTTCATGTTTAAAGAGTTTGAAAAACAGGTGAAGAATAAAATTCCAAAGGTTCCTTTATTTAAATTTAGTCTCTTGAGTCCGAAAAGGGATAAAACAATACTCAAGAGAACCTTTTAGTCATGTTCGACTAAAGTGTTCATTTTTCGCAAATAGTCTATCCTAGTCCGAAAAAGGGTTAAAGTTATACTGGGTATACGTCTTGTAATTTACTTTAACGAGTTCGAAAATACAAGTTCTCGACAATATTTTCATGTTTTGGGAATCTGAAAAGAGTTGAAAGATGACTCCTCCTGAAGGAATGACCAGAGATTTTGAGTTCGATCCCAAGTATGGTCACCAATTTGTTATATGGAATTTCACTTATGTGAACAAAAATGAATTCCTTTGATCTAGTGGTCTGATCTAGAACAATAGAGGAAAAAAAGAATCAATGTTTTCCTTAGAGAGATTGGAATATGGAATAGGAAACTACTCAGATCTATAGCAAGTCGTTCTCTTTGCTTTGCTTGTAAGCTCCATTCCTAGCTTCACGCGCTATAAATGGAACCTGCAATAATGACTAAAACAAGAAAAGGAACTACAATATCCACATAGCATAATCCAATATCTCTATTAAATGAGTCAACATGGCATTGAAATACAAGACCATAAGCATAACACAAGTATAGGAAAACATGATGTTTTTGTTTAATAAATAAAGGAAAGAATTACAACTATATATTGATGCTGACATTGTAGATGTGTCTCCCCACTTGACTTGTCGTTCCTTGTCAGAAAATAAAACCTTCACACTCAACCCTAATGAAAATGGATGATCATACTTTAAGCTCTAAGAAGAAACATTATGACACTAGAAATCTCCAAAATCCAACCTAGATTCTATGGGAGGCCGTAAATTTATAGGGTAAACATGGTAGTTTAGAATTTACCAATCTATGCTTGAGATCCACTTATGAGGGAAGATAATCTGAAGGTATAAGAGATAATAGCACGAGAGTAGGATCAGATAGGAATTATATATCTCTATCCATGGTAAATGGTTAAAACCACCTTAGAGGCTTCTGTAAGGAGAATATTCAAAATTATTTTTTAATTTTCTTGAAATTCTAGAATCAGCGCACCTGCAGAGTGGAGCAACATGCACTGGTTAGTGTTGATGCTAAAGTATGAAAATTGCACCCAACGGTGGTGGACAAGAAAATAGGGTGTGCTAGGCCTAAAAATATGTTTTTTTAGCAGATATACCCAGAAAGTCGGACCTTTTGGAGAATTGATGCTTAGGGATTTGCAAAGGGATTATGACAAAGTGTTCATGGATGTTGATTGATCTAGTTTTCAAGTCTTTTGGGCTGATGTGACAAAACGGCTTGTAACAGGTGCCACATTGGACCATGGGAAATGAGGCAAAGCCACGTGGGTCAAATATGGGTTCCGTGTGGTAGTTCCTACTGATGTGGCAAGAGTTAATTGGCTAGAATTCAAAAATGGGCATAACTTTCAATCCAAGAGTCAGATTGAGATAAAATTTATATCGATAGAAATATCTCGACATGATGAATGTGATGGTTGTATTTATTTTGGGTTTTGGAAAATTTGGAAACGAGGAATTTTGTAACTCCATCTTCATAATAGACCTTGAGGGTAAAGTTAATTATAAAGTAACACCTTCCACAGCCTGAGATAGTACAAGGAGTGGATGGGAGTCTTACAGAGTGGTATCAAAGTATGGTTCAACACTCATAATGAATGGGACATGAAAGAGAAAGTTAGAATCCAAGATGAGGTTCAACACTAAACCTAGCTTGGCTTAAGTATAAGAAAAAAATTATTTTTTAAAACAAATATATATGCTTGCATGTGTACTTATGCGAAATTATTTTGTTGTATATACAAATACAATGATGTCACTTGAAGATTGATTTGAGTTTAATGTAGCAAGATAAAGATGCAAGATGTTGATAGATTCCATAGATCAACCCAACAAAATTTCAAAAGTTATGGCCGAGTGATGTATCCATAACTATGAGGGGGAATCTCTTACCTTATCTCTTGCTAGTTTAATATTTTTCCTTAATGTTTTAAGAAATTGTCATATGATAATGAATAATACCGTAGGAATGATAAAAAAGAAAGAGATGAGATAGTTCATAGATGCATGTTCCATGAATAGATATTAAATAATGATATTCTAAATGCATGAAGATATGTTAGGTGCATACAGTAATGGAGGTGCATGCATAAATGCTCTCAGTAGTTTGTTGTCATAATATGGTTCATATGACTAATAGTGGTTAATTATGAACATGTAACCAAGAATAGGTTGACATCACAATTGGGAGGACAATGAAGGTGTTGCATGTAGTATTGCATATTCAAGGCTATGGAAGATAAGGTATTGATGAGAGAATGGTACATGTGGAAATTATGCATGTTGACATGCATGTTATGATAGTGTTGTGAGTGCATTTCTCTTTGCGTTTCCTTGTGAAAGATTGGAGCCTTGGAGGGAGGAGTTGATGAGCCTCAGTATTGCAACAAGAATGTTGCAACTCCCAAGGCTACCGACTTTAATTATCAACCTGGGGTTCGTACAAAATTAAGAGGTATCGACATTATATGTGCAGCATACAATGTGTCCTTCCTTGGCTGTCATGATGTAATGGAGTGCATGTACTAAAGTCAAATCCTAAACTAATTGTAGAAAATGAAATGTTCGAAATGGAACCTTATCATATTGCAAGAAAGAAAGTACAAGGAAAGAAACTTATTCTAATTCCATAAATATCATGAACTAAATGTAAAAGAAACCTAGCTTAAACCTATTTATCACATGTGATGATTTAAACTAACTGAGCATGAAATCTGATCTAGAGAGTACTAACTATTGTGTGCATGTGTAAATATAAAATAACTCATTTTTTAAATCTTTTTGCGTTATAAATGCAAATGCTAATCTTTCCTTGATCTTTGGCAAGGGAGATAGGTGTGGAGCAAGAGGGGTACAATGATTTTGATGGCTTGCAGGTCAAGTAGGGGCCTAATCCCATATTCAACGATGATTTTTCTCAATTTGAGATCAAAACAGACCCTACATGATGTACTAGTTCTCCTACAAGATCTCCTAGTTCTCCTACACAATCCCCTGATTTACTACAGGATGTTAAAGATTTACTATATGAAATTATAATTCATTGAATGAACAAGAAAATCAAATCCAAATTGGATGGGACAATTTTTTTTATTGACTAGGATTTCTCAGGTCCCCATTCCAAGTGGAATCACTCAAAAATACCTCTATTAACCCATGATAAAAAATAGCACAAATTTACTAGTCGAAAATATATAAATTCGAGAACTAGTGAGCTAGTAAATCTATAAATTCCTAACCTAATCAAGTGCAAATGTAGTGGGGTAATTTTTGTTACGAACTATAATTTTTTTGTGATATAATAAAAGCGTAACAAACTCGATTGAACCTCGTTAGCATGCTCTAAAAAATAGCAGAAATTTACTGTTCTTTGCCACAAAGGAGTTCCAGAAATCTAGATTTGGGAATAAGAAACCTAATCCAAGTAGCACAATGATTACTATGACCTTACAAATATTTTCCAAGGATGAAATCATGCTTTTGATCCTGCAAAATAACTTACATAAACCATTTAACCCAATCCTACAACAAGAAATCATTAATACTAAATGCAGAAATAGAAAGAAATAAAAACAAGAGATGCATGCGAATAAGAAGTGAAAAGAAGGAAAGAAAATGATACAAAAGGGCTCTAAGGCTCCTGGGATGGCCAAGCCCAAGGAAACTCAGATACCTATGAAGGAGAACAAGATTTAGAAGCTGAACATGACACCAATCTTCATTATTTTCATCAATACAATTACATCCCTGCAAGAAAATACAATGTAGTTGTAGAAATACGAGTTCTCTCCACAAGAACACCAATGAAATTCTCTCCCTAGAGGAAAATTCGACTTGGTACTTATAAAAAATGATTAGGGATCATTCCCCATGAATGGAGGAAGTTTTCTCTACCAAAATCCCTTGATCAGTGGATCTGGTTCCCAATACTAGGAATCTGCACTTGATGGCAGGGAACACATTCCTAGATTTTCTCAATCATTGGAGTTCCATAATCTGTGCCATAATTCCATAATATCTTTTTGATTTATTATTTAATAGTGATCCTCCTGTAGTAGGGAGCAAGTCCCTAAATTATCTCCTCCTCCAAATCTTCATAATCTGCCCAATATTCTCATAATATTCCACAAAATAAATAATATTAGGCACAAATATGCAATTATTCATAAACCTTCCTAATGAATATATTAAAGTTAAAAATAAATTATCTAATGCAAAAAGAGAGGTTTAATGTGCTGAAGGATGGTCATAGGCCTTAATTTATGTTTAATTTAGAGGCATGGGCCTTAATTTATGTCTAATTTAGAGGCCCATGAGGAGTGTAGGGAAAAGTGTTTATGTGTGGGGTTTAGAGAGTACCTAGATCCTTGAAGGTGGATGAAACTCCTATAAACCGCAAGGGTCTGAGACATCCATGGACAACTCCATTTGTAGACCCTGGAAGGATAGTGGCACAATGCAAGGGATTGTTGTGATCAGAGAAGGGGGTGCACTATTTTGGGCCAAGTTGGCTAATGGGAGGATGTGAGACCATTGGTTGGAGGTTGTTCGGGAGCAGAGGAGCATATGGCTAAGAGAAAATAAGAGGTTTTATACTATTCAATGGTTTCTCCATATAATTGTTTTGAGAATGATTGATTATGACTCCCGAATTTTATGCACACTTAAAGTATTGTTGGGGTGCTTGACTAAGTACATGATATGAATATATATTGCTATGAGATAGGATGAAGGAATGATCATTGTACTAATATAATGAGTGGTGAGATAGTTGATATGCACAAGAGTGCATAGAGGAGGGACCCCACGACTGTTACAAGGAATAAAAGCTCATGCAAAATCTAAAGACACGAACACTAAAACTCAAGGGATTAATTTTGTTGAGAACTAATGGATGATCTGTAAAGGGGACATTTTGCATATCTTTTTGTTATTGGTGGCTTCATATTTTTGTTTTGTTTGATTTGCTTTGAGCATGGCCATGTTAATTTGTGTTGTTGTCATGTATTGCTTTTGTGGGATTTTATTTTTTTCCATTCTTATTCTCATGTTTTTTGGTTTGCCCTTTCTTGTTTTGTTGGGTGTGGGAAACGAAAGAAAAGGAGCTCATGAAGAAGAGATAAATAAAACCCAACCATAAGTTAAGACCCTAATTAAAAAACTTTGGTGGGATAAATGACAGTAGAGGGCATAAGACGATGATAGAACAACTAGGTGGACTTGGTTGGGTCCACATGAATGAAATGAACAATAATGTGAAAACTATTAAAATAGCATAAGAAGGAAGTTCCCTTAATGGTGCATGACTTAAATATATATATAATATATATATATTATATTATATATATATATATATATATATATATATGATAAAGATGAAATTAATTTTTATGGAAAGGAAAGGAGAAGGGGTAGGATGGCGATGGCGAACATAGAGCTGGCATGGCCACACCCTGACACGAGGCAAGCCCTCTGCAGTACACCTAGGCCAGGCTGCAGACTAGTGCCATTTCCACTGCAGCTCGCCCGTAACCAATCGATGACGATGCCCGTTCATTCGCCTCCTGCTTACCTCCCAAAATGCTGACTCGATCTCGCGGTTGCAGTTTAGTGCGGTTGGGCTTCGTCTACGCCTGAGTTGGTTTCCCCAATTTACAACGACAGATGGCGTAACCCCCAGAGCAACAATGGAGGGTGACCTTATAGACTATTCAGAGAACCGCCTTGAGGGAATCTCCATATTCAACAGACAGACCAACAACTAGGCATACTTTCCGTTCAGTAGAGAGCTCAGTGAGGTTATTTCTCTACTTTCGTTGCTTTCAGGACAACCCAGCGTCGTTATTGATCTTCCGGAGGTTCCTGTGACCTGGTCAACTTCTGCTGTGACTCCCCTGATGCCGATCCCCATCATTTCGGACCCAGGTCTACTAGCTCTGAACTGGTGGCTAGATCCTCTAGCTTATCCTCCCTCCACCCCTCTGTGGCCTCACACTACCCATCCCTGCCCTCGAACAGAGAAGCTCTGCCCCTTTCTGCTCACTCCTCCCCACCATTGGAGCCTGCTCAGTTGTCTGGTAGTTATACTACTGTCCCTCCTCTCCCAAACACCTACCCCTATGGTTCTACATCATTACCACCAAACCCTAACCCTAACACTACCCCTCCAAACCCTAATCTCAAAGAAACCCTTGAGGAATCTGAGGAATCAGAGCCTGCCCCAAGGAAAAAGCAAAGGTGTGTCAAGCCCAGGACATAGGAAGTCTTCATTGATTGGGAAGAAGACTTCAAGTGGAAAGACACCATGGATATGGCAGTGATGGTTCTGGTCAGTAGGTTCAGGGATAAGAACTACACCACAACAAGACTCAAATAGTGGGTTGCGAAGATTTGGGGTCATCACTTGGCAGATCTACCTATCGTACAAACCTTTGTTCGTGGTTGGTTCGCCCTACGTTTTGCATGAGATGAACACACTAACTGGGTTTTATCCTCCTGCTGGCACATCGAACAAGCCCCGTCATGCTAAGAAGATGAAGCCCAATGTTTGATCTAGACATAGAAAAACTTGGGGCGGGGCCAATATGGGTTAGGCTCCCTGGTCTACCTCTCCACTTCTAGACTGAGGATATTTTCAAAAGAATTGGTAATTCTTTGGGTACATTCCTTGATTATGATAGATCTTATCTCTCTATGGGGGTCATGGCCTATGCAAGGCTTTTGGTTCATCTGGACATCAAAGGTGGCTTACAAGAAAAAGTCACGCTCCGCTGGAGGAACAAAAACCAGATCCAGATCCTGGACTATGAGGGGATCCCCTTTCACTGCAGATGTTGCCATAAGGTTGGACACCTCTACAAGGACTTCCCCCTCCTCACGAAATAAAAAATGGGAAGCAAAGGGAGGACCTCATTAGTGGGGGGAGCACATACACAAAAGGAACAAACGGATGGGGCCGAAATGATGGACACTGGTGCAGAAGGATCCAAGCCTGCCTCATCGACTTCAAAGAAGCACAGGAATGCACCCCTTTGGCCTCCTTCACCTCCACCAACCAGGTCTAATGCAGCCGCTAGAGTCGCACTATCTTCATGTATGTCCAATCCAACCCTTGCTCCGCATCCATTATTTTTTCATCTGCACATAAAGATATCTCTAAGCAACCTGGGCCAAATTTGGACAATCCTCAGCTCCGTTTAAACCACCCGACAAACCCCCACATTCCCCATTCTCCTGTTCCCTCTCCATCTTCGCTCTCGACCATATAGAACCACCAAAGGAATCATCTCCTGGATCTGACCCCACTCCCCATAGATATCATCCTTGGTCACATTCTCGTGCACCAATGTCAGACACTATTGGCATTGGTCTCACACACATCTCCTTCATTCTAAAGCTCCCCCGAGGCAAACCTTCCTCCTTGTCAAAAGCTAAATAGAAGGTAGGAATGGAGTTGGCCTTTGGGAAACAGCTTTCACTTGACAGGGTACTTAGAGCACAGAGCCCTCCATAGCAGTCTCCCCCATGAAGGTTCTCTCCTTTAACTGCAGATGGATTGCTAGTCTTAAGAAAAAACTAGCACTGAGGAGGCTTCTCCAGAAGGAGCTGAGTGATATAGTCTTTCTACAGGAAACCTTGGGGGTAGCTACTATCAAATCTCCTCTATTGGATTCTACGCTCCCTCGATGGCATTTCCAAGACATTGATGTAAATGGACGTTCGGGGGGCATTGCCCTGGGGGGTATAGGGTTCATAGGGGCGGACTTATATTCGACTGAGCTAGGAACAAAGGTTATAATGATAAATATATACGGGCCATGCCATCATATAGAGAACTTCTAGGAAAGAATCTTGGCAGCCAATATTTTCCAGTCTGATAATATCATTCTAGGTAGAGACCTGAATTTCTCCTTAGGCTACTCGGAATCTTGGGGTCACCATGCACAAGCCGACCCCTAGGGGGGTTTTTTGGAACATCTCCTCAACCATCATAATCTCATAGATATCCCATCTACCAAACTTTCCCCTACTTGGAGGAACAAAGAAGTGGGGAGGCGAACCTTGGTAGGAGAGTGGACCGATTCCTCATCAAGGAACAATTTCTAGAGTAGGGATACACTTATCGCCAATGGGTGGGATCCGGTGGACTCTCAGACCATCTACCAATTCACCTTGAAATCCATGGCAACATTAACAAACCTAGAGCTCCTTTCAAATTCAACTGCACATGATTGAAGGACATCTCCTACATCCCCGTTGTCACAAACTATTGGAGGGCTCACCCACTTGCAAAAGGAGGGAACATCTCTAAAGGATTCATGGCCAATCTACAGGAATTGAAGAAGCTATCCAAGATTTGGGCACACAACAAGAGGTGTGCCAAAGAGCAATGGTTAAATGAGATTGAAATGGAGATAACCAACCTAGAGGATAACATTGGAGGCACTTTCCCTTCTATTGAGCTCAGAGAGAGGCTCACTGAACTAACAGTCATAAGAGAAAACATTCTTAAGGATAAGGAGGAAACCTGGAGACTGGGGAGCAGAGTGATATGGCTGAGGGAAGGGGATGATAACTCCAAATTTTTCCACAAATTCGCTAATGGAAGGAGGGTCATCAATACCATTTGTAAACTAACAAATGAAAAAGGAGAAGAGGTTGACACCTTTCCTCACCTAGCCTCCCTAGCTACCTCTCATTTGAAGAAGGTCTATCAGGCCCCCCCAACGCTACCTTAGCAGAAGTCATTAGAGTAGCACAGTTGTTCCCTCGGTTCATTGAAAATGAGGAAGCCGAGCAACTTAGTAGAGAGGTCACTCTAGAGGAACTCAAGGCCACATTGAAGTGGTTTAAGAAGGACAAGAGCCCTAGTCCTAATGGATGGCCTATAAAGTTCTACCTGGCCTTTTTCGACATAATCGAAAATGACCTGCTCAAGGTCATCGAGGAATGTAGGAAAACTAGGCGTATGCATGGGGCTAACAACTCCACTTTCATTGCCCTCATCTCCAAATCAGATAATCCATCATCCTTCAATGACTTCCGACCCATCTCCCTCTGCAATTTCCTATACGAAATCATATCCAAAATTTTTGCAAATCGCCTCCGTCCCATCCTATCCAACCAAATATCACCAAAGAAATTTTCCTTCCTACAAGATCGACAGATTCATGAAGCCATAGACACTTCCCAGGAAGTTCTGCACACCATCCAAACCAAGAAGATAAAAGGAATGATCCTCAAAGATGATCTCTCGAAAGCCTTCGACAAGGTAAGCTGGCTTTACCTAAGAATGCTTCTTATTCACTTAGGATTTCCAGTGGGAGTAATTAAATGGATCATGTGCTGCATCACCAATATATCCTTCAGTGTATTGATCAATGTGGCTACATCACCTTTCTTTGCCTTTGAGTGTGGCCTCAGACAAGGGTGTCCACTGTCTCCTCTAATCTTTCTTCTAGTCATGGAAGGGCTAAGCAAACTGATCAAGGACATGCACCATAGAGGTAGACTCTCGGGAATCAAAATTGTGGAGGGTTGTACTATAACACACCTCCTTTTTGTGGACGATGTACTAATGTTTTTTAATGGAGGAATTGGTGACCTCACTACAATACAAAATACCATCAATCTATTCAAAATTGCTAGCGACATGACCATTAAGAACTGTAAGTCCACAATAATGATATTGGAATGCTCCCCCCATGAGATACATTTTGCAATTCAAAGGTTCTCTTTCACTCTGAACCGTATAGATGAGGCCTATGGTACCTAGGTTATAGACTAAAATCGCTTGGATATAAAATTGCGGATTGGATATGGTTGATCTCCAAGATTGAGAAAAGACTCAACATATGGTACCATAAACATATCTCCAGAGCTGGAAGATTGGTGCTTATTAAAGCAGTATTGGAGGCCACCCCGGTATACTAGATGTCCCTCACATGGATTCGTAGAGGCATCCCGAATCATATACAAAACCTTTGTTTCCGATTCCTGTGGAAAGGTAAACAAATACGAAGGATTTATGCATGGGCAATATGGGATCTTCTGTACATACCAAAGAAATGGGGGGGGTGAGGTATTAAAAAATTGGAGGATTTTTCCTCAGCACTGACAACCAATATAGGGTGGAAATTAATTACCTCCAATAGTCTCTGGACCAAAATCACAATCGCTAAATATATTGCTCCATTAAGGCCGTTGGATTGGATGAGACTCACAAGTTGGAACAAGACAGGGATCTCTAATATATGGAAAGCGGTTATAAGCTCAATGCCTCTTATTCGAGACGGCCTAACTTGGAGAATATCTGAAGGGACATCCGTCTGAATTGGTTGTGACCATTGGATTGGATGTGGGAATGCACATCAAATCCCTTAGGGCTTACTCTAGAACCTCATCGAGAAAGGTATCACCCACATAGTGCACATTGCGGATCAGGAGAGATCGACCTTTCTCCACCAAGCTTGGAAGACAACCCACAACTTATTCCTCCCTGTTCAATGGCACCAAGCTTGAAATACCTACACTACAGCTCTCAAGGAATCCCACATTTTACTAAGAGAAGGGGAAGACGAGATCACTTGGGCCCTCACCAAAAGTGGTCGATACTCACCAAAAGAAGGATACCTACAACTGGCCAATAGACACAAGCCACAACACATAGAAACATGGTGGAATGAGATGTGGAAGCTTAAAGATCCTCCCTGAACTAGACTACTTATGTGGTCTGTACTAAAAAATAAGGTGTCGATGGGTAACAATTTGTCAATAAGAGGGTTATATGAGCCTTACTGGTGCTGCCTATGTAAGAACAACACGGAATCATTGGATCACCTCTTCCTCACCTGCCCTATTACAATTGAACTTTGGAACTCCATTATCTCACACACACTCACACCTATCAGGTGGAGGGGTCAAACCACCAAGGAAGCATGGGCAAATTGGTGGTCGTCTGTTACACCGCCCAAAGCTAGGAACCTCCTCCTTCTCATTAGCTGGGAAATATGGATAGCGAGGAATCACTCTGTTTTCTGGGACAATGCCCCCCATTGGCCATCCATCACAGCTAGAATTATAGTCGATTACAGTTCACTCCCAGAAGACTTGGCTGCCTCTCCACCTAGGAACATCATTCTCGAGACCATCGATCACTCACACCCATGGGCTTACTTTGATGGATCTGCCCAACAAACAGGAAGTGGAGGGGGAGTTGTTCTATACATATCAGATACACATCATTATCATTTTCAAAATGGACTTGGAAATGGTACAAAATTTTTTGCTGAACTCACCACAGTGAAATACCTCATCCAATTTGCAATTGAAAAAGGATATCATAATCTACAAGTATTTGGTGACTTGAAAGTTGTATGTGACTGGATCAACAAAACTACAGCATGTCATGCATTCACATTACGACATATATTGGATGAAGTACATAGATAAATCACATATTTTGACAGTTTTGTCTATCACCACATATACAGGGAACAAAACACCATTGCTGGCAAACTTTCCAAAGTGGCAGCGATCAAGCCATGCAACATTTGGATGATCCAGGAGCAGGGGGAGGTGAACAGTACTAGTACTACCACTACCCATACATGGACCATGCAAATCAGGCTCAATAGGAGCCTGAAATCATATGATTTTTGCACTATTTTTATTTCTGTATATATTTATGATGCTTCATATACACTTTTCAGTACATGTTCACAGTAATACTCTCTGCGTAGAGTAAATTTTGAAGAGTTTTATTCAGTACTATTAAAATACTGTCTCCCTGCATGGAGAACACATTTTTGGCTCTAAAATTTTGGGCTGGCACACAACCACTATATATGCATATGCTTATTGCATCTACAACATGTAATTTCCCTACTTTAATGAAAATTATGATTTTTCCAAGGGGAAACATATATATGAGAAAGATGAAAAAATGAGATAAAGGTATAATGATGCTAGTTAGTTTGAAAGGTCATTTGTTGAGAACCATCATAGTAGGAAGATAAGTAGTTAATCCTTAAAAGTATGATGACTATCTAAATGATATGTAAAAAAAAATCACTTACCATGTTTTGGATAACATAGTGAAGTTATTTAACGGATCTCATGCCACATGAAATATCCATTGGGTAAGTGTGCAAGAATGACTTGTTGTTGTAAACTACCATTATTAATATGCTTATGCTTCTGGCCTTTTTTATGTGCAAGAATGAAAATGATAAAGGTTGGAAATTAATAGTGTACGCATAGCATGGGATGTGTGTATGTGTGATACATGCTTTTTAGAATGAATATGCACAATCTCAGGAGCATGGATGAAGACATGATTGAATGAGATAAAAATGGAAACACCTTTATGAAGTTTTCATGGAAATATAAAAATGGTTGAATTGATGAATTTTTTAATAATGTGTGATGTCAAAGACCATTTGAGGAATTTTTTAGTATTGCAACAGCATGAATGTTATCAACCAATCATACCTTTCACAACATTTCAGTTGAAAGTGTTGGCAATGATATCCAAGTAAATAAGGCAAGTAGTAAGCCATGTTAAAAAGGGTAAAAGAAAAGAATTGGGTAAGAATTCCTTCAGCTGATATTGAAAATTATTGTTTCAAATTAATGTATGCTTTGCATGGATACCAGTAAGTCATATGGTTAAGGTAGATAGGCTTCTACCCCATTAATATTGTAATGATCATGCTTAGTGAAATGCAGAACTAAAATGCTAATGAATTTAGAGTTATACATTTCTCATTTCAAACTCATTGGTCTGCAAGAATAAATGTTTAATTGCATTATGAAATACTTGGAATAAACGTGATGCACATGTATAGTGCAATGAAAATGTACTTTCAATTTATTTGAATTTAGTTAGAGTGATAGAATTATTACAAATATAATAATGATAAGGTCACTTTCAGGGATGTTGAAAATTTTAGGACTAAGGAGATTATATATATATATATATATATATATATATATAATATATATAATAGTATATGTATATGTATATGTATATGTATATGTATAATGTTATATATGTATATGTATATGTATATGTATATGTATATGTATGTGATATGTATATGTATATGTATATGTATATGTAGATGTAGATGTAGATGTAGATGTAGATGTAGATGTAGATGTAGATGTATATGTATATGTAGAAGCACTGGCAAGTGTTTACTAATTGAAAGATCAAATTGTAGAAAGAATGATGGAATATGGAATTAAATAAAATCCACCATGATAGATTAACACCACCTACAAAATAGCCCAACAATGTGATCAAAACAAGATCTCATGCATATGAGATTAAGCTTCTAAATGAAGCAATGTTGGAAATTAAATTTTTTGATTTGAAATTTCTGAGTGTATCTCATGGAAATTAAATGTTATGACATAGGTGAAATGATGGAGCTAGGAGCTCAGGAAGAAGATTGTTGTGATGGAATTGTCATCTATGGCACTTTGTTTATCTCATGGGATAAATTCATAATTGATACCTTGACTATAAGACTCCATGAGTAGTGCATTAGAGCACATTAGATTGGTACTTGGCCATAAGACTCCATGGACATGTCAAAGCATGCCAGATTGGTACTTGGACATAAGATTCTAATGACTACCCCATGTGGGAAAACCTTCGGACATGCAGGTTTCATTGTATGGGGGTTTCTAAGGCCTGGAGTTGTGATGATAAAACCTTGGGACATGTTAATTACCCTATATGGGGGTTTCCTAGGCCTGGAGGTGTGATTATATTGGAGGTGTGATTATAAAACCTTAGGACAGGTAGACTACCCTATATGGGGGCTTCCTCGGCCTGAAGGTATGATGATATTGAAGGTTTGATGATATTCCTATTTACATATGACTACCTTGATGGTAAATGATATGCCCATGCTCACTAGGAGGTGAGCGAGAGGGGATGTCTTGTTTGGAGCTATAGAAAAAGACTTTGTGGAGAAGTATAATTGCCACTAAGTGCTTCATGTGGTGGTGAGACTACTTAGTGAGCTAGACTTGAGGATGGATTTGTACAAAATGACTGTGTGGAGCTATATATCCACAGGTCAAGACACTGTGTGCTCTGGATTCCTTTGAGCTAGATTTAAAGATGGATCTGGTTGAAGACTACATGGATATATGAAACATTAAATATTTGATCTTTCTTTGAAATTTCTTAATGCTTGTGAGATAGAGGAAGCAAGAAGTAACTTTACAGATAAGTATAGATTACTAGTTTGAAGAATTCATCTATTCAAGTTGTGGTTTGAATTGATTTAAAATTTTATGGTTAACCTAGTAAAGAATCTGTTGATGAAAGTGTGGTTTAATTTGATTTAAAATGTGTGATGATCAATCTCATAAGAATCGTGTGATTTTTATGTAGATGAACTACTAAATTATCCAACACAAATACATGAGGCTAACTACAAATAAAATGACATCAGCTTAATAACATCAGAGTGCACATCAACAACATAATGGGGTTGAAGACCTTCGAGACTAGGCCATTGTGGTGACACTAAAACCCTATGATATGAACTTATCACCATGAGGTATGCCATGAAATATGTGTTGTGTTATTAAAGCAAGGTAGAGGAATGCCTTGTCTTTGCATACTCATTTGGATCAGAAATGTATTGGTTGTGCCCCAGGAAGTAATGAGATAAACGTATTCCCTGAAGGAGCCCAAAGCCACAATGCATTCTAGATTGGAGGCAGATCATGCTCTGGAATCAAGTAATCGAGCAGATCAAGGTGCAATGGAAACACTTTGGACCAGATGAAGCTACATGGGATGGATGATCATATGAGGGTATCTTATCCATTTTTGTTTATTATGCAAATTAATGTAAGAAGAGTTTATAAGGAGAGCTTCGGCGTAAATCACATGAAAAATACCTTTGTTGACGCGTTTCGAACCAACTAGTGTGGTTCATCGTCAGGACAAGTTGAAGAATCATATCTGGCCCAGCATGTTAAATAGACTGTGCAGAGACTCCAACGGCTACATAACGGCTAATTTGGACTCTATGGCCAGGTCTAAATTATATTAATAAATTTAATATTATATTTCTTTTAATAATCTTAAGATTAATATATTACTCTAAATCTATAAATAAGTAAAATTAGGTACAATTGGTACACGAGAGAATAACTAAAATTTTATTAAATGTTATTGAAATTATACAACTGCTTTATTTACTAATATCCATTCTTAGTCAAATTAATAAAGGTAATTGGTTGTTAGGATAAAGTAAATGAGTACTAATATTATTAGGATACCAATGATTATATTATTTTAATGGTAAGATTTAAGCCTTAAGTTACCCATTTGTTAATTTATTTACTAGATATATATATATATATATATATATATATATATAATATATATATATATATATATATATATAAGTTAATAAGAATGAAGGTTTTTTTAAATAAAATTAAGTTAATTTGTAACTAATTTATTAGTTAATAATAAAATAATATCTCTGGATTTGTTTTATTACCTAATCAATTAGTTTTTTAAAGATTATTTATATATATATATATATATAATATATATATATATATATATATATATATATATATATATATATATATATTAATGTAAAATAGTTTAAAGATAGGAGAGAAATCCTAGACCTATCATTACTTATTATTGATAATTAGAGAGATGATTAGATATCTTAGAACATAAATAAGTAAATGACAGATTAGTAATAATACTAAACTATAAAATATAAATGTAACTAAATAATAACCTTATGAATGCATTAACTAATAAATAATGCAAAACCATACAACTACACATCAAATCTAAATAACTGAAAATTATATATATATTATATATATATATATATATATTAATGCTATGAATATTTATATGAAAATTGCATATTAAGAAGAATGATAATCTTAATGATAATACTCATAGACAAATAAAGGAGAATGAACAGTCGCTCGTTATCTATAAATAAATTTATATAATAGAGGAGATTCTACTATACTAACAAAAAGAAAATAACCTGGAAGAACGACAAAGAGAACAGGAGACGAAGAACAAGAGAAATTCTAAAGGAAACCCTAAGAAGACAGGGTGGGGATCCAACACCTACTAACCTTCCAGCCATCCTCTCTGTTGAGATTGTTAGGCCTCTTTTCAATTTCTATAGCTTCCCTTAACTTACGATGATGGAACTAAGTTACCTTGGCAATAACCTTGGCCTCCTCAATACAGACATGATGCCTGGTCTTGTCCACATGTTCTGCTAAGGCTGAAGACTTTGTTCTTCCATGTCTCAGGTCAGCTGCATGCTCGCAGATTCTTTGCTGGATGGAGCGCCCTGTTTCTCCTATATAGGGCGTCCCACATGAGCAAGGAATCAAATACACACCCTTCATGTCCATAGGGTTAACAGGATCTTTCACCGACCGAAGGGAATTACGAATGGTTTTGAGGGGCCTGAAGGTTGAGGGAAGATCAATGTTGAATTTTTATGTTTTGTGCATAGAACACCGAGGATAGTTTTTCTACCCATTTTGTAAATGTCATTGTGTATATTAATTCATCTAAATAATGTGGAAATATAAATAATTAATGGGTTGGAGGAGTGGACATAGATTTAGAGATTGAGGGGGAAGACTTTCTTAATAAGTGATTATACCCAGGCTACTTCATTTATTCAAGATACCAAAATTCTTGACTAAAATTTAATGGTATGCATAGAAAATAGGGAGGTGGAGTATGGGTTTCCTGAGAGAAAGGATGAACACCATGCCACATTTTTCCTCATAATATGTGTTGTTGTGGTCAACATGCAAGAGGAAGATGATGGGTTAGGAAAAAAGGGACAGATATAAAGAGAAACAGAATAGAGATGTGCAAACATGTAGACGAAGGCTTGAGAAGTAGGGAAGCCCGACGAAAATATTAGCGAATATGGGAGCACACGAAGGAGCATGGCATGAAGTGAAGACAAGAGAAGAGTAGGTGGAGACATTGTGTGCTTTGGATTCTAATAGTTCATAGCAGGTGGAGACACTATGTGCTCTAGATTCTTGTGTGATGTGGTAGAATTTTATTGTTGTGAATTCCTTTGAGAAATTAACTCCTCATGTTTTGAATCTGGCTTGGGGGTGGTTAGCTACAAGAAACATTGTAGTGTAGTTGATCTATGGTTAAATGAGAGTTGAAGTCCCTCCTTTAGTTTCTAGTCATTTCAAGTTATTCAGATAAGAATTCTTGTTATGCATGCTAGATTATAGGCTATTATATGAATTATTGTGCTTATGAATACTAACTAATCCTGTGTCATTTATGCAATAAATTGATTCACTTCTATTAATGGTTGACCAACTAACTTGTATACCTATGGTGATTATGAGTTGTTTAAGTTACATGGTTGCAATATTCTTAGTCATTTGCGGGTTGTTTGATATGTCCTTGACTAGTGATATGAAATCACTCAAGACTAAATGTGATTTCATAAGTTTCAATTAAATTTATATGGGTATAAGTTTTGGCATCTCACTATTATGACCATGTTTGTGGGTGATCTCATTAGCAGCTCAATCTATGTGTTTTGTGTATAGATTATTTCTACCTTTGGAAGGTTGTTGGCATGTTTGTTTGATCATAATGTGTGATTTTATTTATATGCCTTCATGGTCATAATAAAGTTATGGATATATGTGTTGATATTACCCTAATGGTTTACATAGTTATTTAGGTGAAAATACATGCTTGCTTGATATGCTTCAACTAGCCTATTATGCACTACTAATGGAGGAATGTGGTATTCATGTTTTTCTATGATGGAACATTGTATGTGAGTGTCTTCATGGTTATGAGGGGATTGGAGTACTCTATGGTTGCTAATAAGGGCTTGGAGGCCTCTGTGTTCACTAATGTGATCGCGAAATGCAAAGCTATATTCATAGTCACGTATGATTACTTGATGTTCTTAACTACACTGTTGCAGTGTGTGATTTCCATTGTCTGGTATGCTATGGATATTAAGGATCTATACCTCTTTGAGACTAGTGATTGCATTTCCTAATAAAGGACTGAGAATGACGTAATGTATGATATATTAGTGGATCTGATAATGTTTTCTAGGATCCATTCTGTGGTTTAATATGATGTTGTTGTATCTGTGTTTACTGAGTAGTATCAACTATGTCTAGCTTGTTTCAGTGCTTGCTAGTAGGGATGTTGATGGACCCATTGATTGTATTATGGCTATGTATAATGTTTGGAAATTTCAATGCTTGAATAAGGGTTTTATATCTATAAAATGGGTATTATGAACAATGCCATGCTTCAAGGAGAACCTTGGAAAATTCCCTTGAAGTTCTTACAATTTCTAAGTCTAAGTATGGAGAAAATCATATTTGTATCTAGGTTCAGACACATTTTGGTAGGTTGACGTATTTGGGTCAGATGCACTTACAATTTGGTAGATGTTTTTGGGACATCAAGAATTCGATTACTCTACACTCCTGCATTTTTGGGAATGCACTAGATTAGAAATAATTTGGAATATCATAGAGAAGGAGAGTGAGTGGTGTATCTAGGGTAGACACCATTGGGGTGAATAACTGCGCAAGTTTCATATTTTGTATAAAGTATCTAAGATGGGCCCTATTGGGGTTTATATTTTTGCAAAGACAAATTGAAGTGCAGAGTATCTGAGATGGGCCATGCTGGGATAAATATTTGCACAAGGTCGTATTGAAGTGAAAAGTAACTAGGATGGGCCCCACATGGAATATTATATGCATGAGGTCAAATAATCCATGGAAGTGGAATTGTATTGAGGGGTACAAGGGTTGTTCCATTATGATTTTTAGTGAGCGCTTATATTTTTCCTTGGCACAAATATATCGAGTAATTGTGGAAATACATGGCAAGGTAGGCCTAGTGTGTCCCACTGGCATGAGATGAACTGAAAGGAACCACAACAACTTAATATGGCCATGTGGGTGCCACGATGGACTACAAGAAACATGGAAGAGCCACGTGGGTCACACATGGATGACACATGGCAATGTCTGCTGATGTTGCAAGATTTATTTAGCTAGACTTCAAATGGGTGTAACTTTCACTTTGGGAGTCAAATTGAGATAAAAATCTTATTTCCAGAAAGCTCTCGATGAGCTGAGCACGATGGTGGTATTTATTTTGCATTTTGAAAAAATTGGAAAAGAGGAATTTTGTAACTTCATCTTCATAATAGACCTTAAGCGTTGGTTTAATTATAAAGTAACTCCTCCCACAACTTAAGATAGTTCAAAGGGGTAGAAGGGAGTGTTCAATTACAAATCAAGGAAAAATGTGTTTCCTCTTTCTTGACCTCTTGTAATAGATCCTTACCACTCATATACAACACATTAGGACCAACTTCCTCTTTGAATACTTCTTCTTGTAAGGGTAATAATGTATGATTTTGACCATCTTTCTCAAGTGGATGTGTTCCTTCTACCATCATGGACAACTCTTCTATCATAATTCTATGGAATTCCCAACAAAATATGGTAGACAACCATAGGAATTATATCACATAATATTTAATCTATATACCTTCCAATATGAAATTCCATCTTGAAATTTTCATTTACTAGAACTTGATTCCCTTTTTGCAGTCATGATACTTTCTAAGGAATGGGATGTGTTGTCCTTTTACAACAAATTTCTCTACCATCTCTATAGAAACAATATTGTATGTACTAACTCTATCAAGTACAACCTTACAACACTTACCTATTGACTTGCACATAGTTATAAACAAGTTTTTCCTCTGAGATAGCTCCTTAACTTTTTTCTATGATTTGATAAGGACTCTCTTCAATAAGGACTCTACTCCCTTGGGCGTTTCTTCGGTTTCCACACCATTCACATTTCTTATTTTTCTTTTGTTACATGTTCACTCCTTTGACTTGTCGTAGTATTTTTTGGTCATTCCCATGACATATGCCCCAATTTCCCACATTTATAGCATCTAGATTCCTAATCTCTATGTCTACCTCCGCTTCTCGAGAAATATCTTATTCTTCTAGAATCAACTCCACTTAGTGACTAGCTACTAGAACTTCAAATTTCTTATCTTGGTGGGTAGGATCTTCCTTTTCCACTTTGTTTTTCTTTCCCTCATACATAACCTTTTCCCCTACTCTTTTGACTCTATTTTTTATTGATCATTTCTTCAACCTTTAAAGTAGCTTGGTATGCATCCTCAACTCTATTCAAGGACAATATATCATTCCCATCTTGGATCTCATACCTCAAACCATTAATATGTTGTTAGGCCCCTATACTACTAGTGTAACCCCTTATTGTTATTAGTACAACCCACTTATTATATTGATGTACCCATGTAGTGCCCATATTGTTACTATTGTGCCCCATAAAAGCCCACTATTGTTATTATTGTGCCCTTATATTATTATTGTTATGTCAGCTCTAATTATGTTATGACCCTTTAGACTCCTATATATAGAAAGGAGGTCTTTTCATTTGTATCATCCAAGAATTGTTCATTTATGTAATGTAAAGGAGGTTGCCCCCTCGAAGACGCTGAAGTTTAAGGCGTTGATCTATCTTTTCTATCTTTTTCTTGAGCTGGTTTCATAACATTTGGTATCGGAGCTTTGGATTCTAGGGTTTTGCTGCTCCAAACATGTCATCTTGGCATTTTCACTATAACTTTTTTCTGCGACGTTTCAGAAGCTAAAAAAAGAACCCATTTTAGAAGACATCGCGTTGAATCTCGGATCCGAATTTCAGAGCTGTTCGCACTACATTTGAGGAGATATGATCTGATGAAGTTGGTCTTCTTGCACACTCCTAAATTTAATTCCAAACAGGTGACCTATGGAAAATAGTTATAACTTTCTCTCTGAGTATCAGATTGAAATTTCATAAGAAGGTATAGAAAGAGGACGGATTATAGTTTCTTGCATATATTTTTTACATCCAAAGGTTGAAACAGTGACACATGGCACTTCATACAAGTTCGCTCTTATAGAAAGGTCTATAATCAGGTCATCTTGGGAGATTGCGCATAGCTCTTTCTTCGAGAATCCAATTTGGATCAGACTGGCGGCATTGAAAATAGGATGTAGAGGGCTACTACAAGACATAATTTCCGAACTTAAAGATCCGAAAGTACAGAGTTACAGTCATTTCAAGATCGAGCTCCTAAAATCAAGAAAAAGCAAGATGAGGAAGTTTGATGGCAAGGATCCAGTAAATTGGATACTTCAAATGGAGCAATATTTTGATCTACATGGTGTACCACTGTTACACAAAGGTATGTATTGCATCTTCATATTTAGAACCGGATCAATTTTTATGGTATGAAGGGCTTTGTTCTTGTAAACAACTTGTTACGTGGTCAATTTTCACAGAGGAAATGATAGCACATTATGAGGATACAAAGAGCAACACCTTCTTTAGAGCAACACCACAACAATTGCAAAGAGTAAAAAGGCTTTGTGACATAGTGGAAAACAAAATTATGGAAACCAGGAAGCATACCTCTCACAACTATAAAGATGGAAGTGTTGTTTCTCCTAGCCTTCCATAACCTACAAGGGTTACACCACAACAATTAGAAGAAAAATGAGAAAAAGGGCTTTGTTACAATTGTGATAACAAATGCACTAAAGGTCATAAGTGTGCTGAGAAAAATTTGTTTACATAGAATATGAAGAGAAGGATCAAGAAACATCAAAAGAAGAGGATATATGTCAGGACCCCACCCCAGAGAAAGAAGAAATGAATCAGACCATATGTTGTAAAGCATTGGCAAGAATTACCTCTCCTCAAACTCTCAAGATAGAAGGACATATCAAGAAGAAAAAGGTGCAAGAAGTGAAAGATCACATCCAGAAAGAAGAAATGAATCCAACCATATCTTGTAATTCATTGGTCAAAATTATCACTCCTCAAATTATCAAGATAGAAGGACATATCAAGAAGAAAAATGTTCAAGAAGTGAAAGATCACATCAAGCATCAAGAGATGAATCCGATCATATCTTGTAAAGGATTGGAAGAAAATGACACTCCTCAAACTCTAGATATAGAAAGACATATCAAGAAGAAAAAGGTTCAAGTAGTGAAAGATCACATCGAGCATCAACAACAAGTTCTCCAACTTTTAAAGGATAACACCACTTCGGTGCAAAATAAAAAAAAACAACAGGTAGATCAACATCGTAGTGAAAAATGTTTTGATGTAGGTGATTGGGTATTTTTACTGCTACATCTCAAGCAAGCTATTTATGAGAAGGAAATGTTCGCAATACTACATGCACTTAAAAAATGGCGACCTTACTGAATGGGAAGACTCTTCAAGGATGAGGATGTGAAGCATTGTTTTGTGCTATTTCTATTATCCAACCAGATTGGATAAACGAAGCAAGGGATGAATGGAAGAAGGACGAAGAAGTATGGCCACTTATTCAAAAGTTGCAAAATATCCCAATTCAAACAATATTGCTAGAAATTGAAGAGGAAGGAAAAATCATATTGGAACCTGGAGCAGTCACAGAAAAAAGAACCTGACAGCTACGAAATCAATCAATTTCGGAGTATCTCATCAAGTGGAAGAACTTACCCACTGAAGATTCCGCATGGGAGGACAAAAATTTTGATATAGAAGCATCAAGAACTACTCAAGCATCGAGGACAACGCTTTTTGAAGGAGAGGGGCATGTTAGGCCCCTATACTACTAGTGTAACCCTTTATTGTTATTAGTACAACTCACTTATTATATTGATGTACCCATGTAGTGCCCATATTGTTATTATTGTGCCCCATAGAAGCCCACTATTGTTATTAATGTGCCCTTACATTATTATCGTTATGTCGGCTCTAATTATGTTATGATCCCTTAGACTCCTATATATAGAAAGGAGGTCTTTTCATTTGTATCATCCAAGAATTTTTCATTTATGTAATGTAAAGGAGGTTTCCCCCTCGAAGAGGCTGAATTATAAGGCATTGATCTATCTTTTCTATCTTTGTTTGAGCCGGTTTCATAACAACATATCTCTGTTTAGATGGTTGTAGTGAGGGGTTTCTACAACATCAGTTGGGAGGTGAACTTTAGAGGGTAAAAAGGGCTAGAATTCCTTTTTAACCATGCCAGATTATCATCTACAGGTAGCAAAGGAAAACAAGGGTATTCTCCTATTATATTAGGCTTGTTTGTGGAGTTTGAGTGGGCCAATTAGTTGTGGACAGAGCTGTGTATTGTAGGAGGCCTTGTGGAGGTGCCCAAGGCCCACAATTGAAGAAACAACTTGATTGGAGAAGTTTAGGGTACTGGTGTAGGGATGTAAGTGTGCCCTAACTAGTCTAGTACATGCAAAAAACCCTAAGCAAGAGAGAAACAAGAGGGATTTGCAGATGGTCTCTTGGTGATGATTGGATGCTAGGTGGATGGAAGTCCTAGATTAGGACATTTGGAGGACATCTAGAGGAGAAGATCATCATCAACGTTGTACAATGTCAAGAGGAGAAACAAAATGTTGCAGGGGAGTTTGGTCATCCTCTTGAGTTGATGATTTGCAGGTAGATGGGTGTCCTAGAAGAGGACTGTTGGTGAAGTCTATTAGCAACTAAGAGGAAGGGCTTCCTATATGAATAGATTCCCTAACCAAGGGTAGATGTTACAATGAGGATTCGTCATTCATGGTCATTTGGAGGGAAGCGTGAGAGTGGACGAATTATAGATAGTAATTGGGCATTTATGGTCCGTTGGAGAACAATGTGATAGTGCCCAAGTTGGAGCCTGGTGTGCACCATGTTCATGGACATATATCGTTGCTATTGTGGAAAAATTTGAGCTCAAGGTTTGATCAGCCAAATGAGTAGTTGAGTAGCCCTAGACTTGTGTGTGGAGAAGGAATTCTACAACATATGATGGGAAATCCTCCTAGAATGTGTTCAATGTGGGAGATGGGCATCTTGCAGTGATAGGTGGCAAACCTATGCACCCTATGTTGGTCTTGAATTGAGCAGCGCATGAAGACTATAAAGTCCTTGAGTAGCTGAGGAGCATAAATGGGTAGATTGAGAGTTTTTCACAAAAAAAGCTGTGAATAGCTCGACATGATTCTCGATGTGTTGTGCCCATGATGGACTAAGGCACAAGTAGTGAGCAGATTGATAGTTGAGGTTCGGTGGCCAGATGAACTTGGAGCATTGATAGAGGTAGGAGCTACAGATCAGGAGCCAAAGGACCAAGTAGGTACAGGGTACGACCGAGAGGATCTTAGAGAGCATGCTACATCATCTAGATGGTCAGTGTATCTTGTATGAGAAGATTTGTTGTCGATGGATAGACATCAAGCCCTAGTTTTGTGTCTTGTATCAGTGGATGTACGAGGGCCATTATCCCTGGTACAAAAGCCCTAGACTATTGTATTATATTTTGATTAATATAACGAAGTTGGGTTGAAAATTGCAATTTTTTTCCTCCATTTTTTGTGCACTAGTAGATTTATTGTTATTTATATTCCGATGTGAAAAGTAGTATCGTTGTGATTCGTGGTTTGGTAGCGTCAGAGATTTAAGATTCTTTCCTAGACACCAAAATCATGGGAAAATAACATGCACCTATGTAGTATCAAAGGATAAAGTCTTAATTGATAAGAAATAAGTGCTAAGATTGTGGAAAGAAATGTGACAACTTAGAAGAAAAATAACTATTGAATGAAGTGTACATAAAAAAATATAATGAATGGCTATTAACCTTTGAATGAAAAAAATGCAATGTGGTTGAATCTTATCAAAACTCAATTGATTTTTTTGCCATTATATTGTAGTATTAATTTGTAATTTAGTTAAGGAAGCAATAATGTGTATTCATGGTAAAAAAGAAGTAATAATTTTCAATAGTTTAGTCTAATTTATGAATGCAATGGTTTTTTTTTTTTTTTTTTTTTTTTTTTTTTTTTTTTTTTTTTTTTTTTTTTTTTTATAGAATTTTTGTTATTTAAAACATATTTTTGAATGTATAAATAGATTCAACACTTGAAAAATCCTAGATTAAATAAGTTAAACTCAATATTTTAGAAATTTCTACAAGATTTTTGGTTAAAATTAGCCAAACAAAATACCCGAAAAAAAACATTTCATCACACAATAAAAATAGTACCACTCATATACTACCACTCGGACTAACCCTATCCCACATCACTAAACCTATTTAAAAAACCCATTGATATTAACCTAATGAAACGATACAATCATGTAAATAAGAAAATACCACTCATTTCCCTTCAAAGTTAAGTAATCAGATGGGAGCGTTTCTAGGTTATAAATAAATAGTTGCTCTCTTGAAGATATCACTAGATCTATAGACAAGAACAATGACATACCAAAGAAATTTGTTGAGAAATGATGCCACGTATAGTTGGAAAAATTCTCCAGAACGTATTTTAAATTTGTTGCGGCCTTTTTTTTTTACTTATGAACATTTGCAATTTACTTAGCCCATGGCTTATCTAGCACAACCATAACGAGGATTTGGCTTAACGTGTATGAGCACAATCTATCAACGTTTATCTCGTGGCTTCCTTCCCTATGGACAATCAGTGGGTGAAGAGGTATTAGATGATCTCAACATATTTTCAGGCATTGAGGATCACCCAAGCTAATGGGATTGAAGATGGATAGGAATGAACCTCCTTTACTGATTATGGTTTGTGGCTTAATGGATTTTGATGAAGTAATGTGTTCTCTCTTTAATTTCTCAAATGGTGATGGTGAATCATGTTATGAGAATAAGCCTGAGGATGCTCACTCCGCTCAGATACTAGAAGTACAATCATGTCTCTTCTTGGTTTCCATTTTAAGCTTCTTTGTACTGGGAAATATGTGTTGTTTGTCATGGTTTGAAATTATAAAGCTAGAAAATATAAATAAAGATTTCTTGAATGTGTCTCTAGTATTAATTTTGTTTTCATGAAAATGTGCAGATTGCGGTCTCTTGCATGACTGCAATAGAGTTGCATTTGCTGGGTTGTGTAAAGCCATCATGGGTAATCATGAGAGAATGGAGGTGAATACCATTAAGAGTTGTCTATGCCAGGAAATCATGACACATTTAAAAGTGTTAAGATACAATGTCGAGATATGTAAATCACTATGGGAAAGAATCAATCTTTCCTTAAGGTAATTGGAGTTCTAGATTTATTGAACTTGATTTACAGAAATTTATTTTTCAACTCAATAAATTTAAAGAATTGGATGGAGAGAGGGACAACAATGATTTTTCATTAAATAGTAATGTGTGTGTGTCCTTGTTTGAATTATTTGCTTACATATTGTGGATATGGATGGAATTTATGTTGTGAATATATATAGTCTGTTAATTCAAAATAATTTGTACCAAAACACATACAACAATGAATGAATCATTGATTTCTCTTTGTAGAGGTCAAAGTCGACGATCTTGAGTAGCATAGATGTTTTCTAATAGATTGTAAGAGAGACCAGTGAATGATGGGTTTGGGTTGAACATGTGATCATTTGAGGTATTCATTTTGATCATTTTCCGCTGTGACTAGACACATGACAAGTATAAAATTGGACTATACATACATAGAAGTAGGCATACCAACTCTTGCTGACAAAATGACATCATCTGAATCTCTATAATGGTGAATGTCAAATCTCTACACAGTCACTAAGAATAACTTCATAATAAAACACATCGACTTAATCATGAGTGCATAGGTTTTTATAATTAGTCATAATGTTGCTTTAACTTTTTGGAGATAAATTGTGTCCATGTTTCAAATGGAAAATCCACCCGTCATTATGGGAAAAGAAAATAAAGGTGAAAGTATAATATAAAAGAGTGATGGGGTGGAGTTTGTGGGGTAACAATTAAGTTTAATGTTATGGCAAAGAGTTACAACTTGTTATGAAAATGATTAAAATATTCATTTTAACAAGGGGTTGTAACTCTTTTCGATAATGTTAACCATAATTTTTACCCTATGAATTTCCACCCAACAATTTTTTCTATTTTATTTCAATTTTATTTTGTTTGGGTAAGGAATAAATCCCAAATTAGGTTTTTATTGCATTGATGAGAATAGACTTACATAACATACTAGAGTTACCCTTGGTTTCATCGTCCAATGTTGGTTCCTATTCTAACTGTTCATATTTCCTTTTATTTACAAATTTACAAGTTATTCACCCAATCTCTGAGGATTAGGTGTCTAAAATTCCTGACCTTAATCCGAAGGGTTGTTTGCGAGTCCGAGCATCATTCTAATTTTTCAAACTTTTCTTTTCCAGTGCTTTGGTACTGAAGATGTCTACAATTTACTCATTTCTGGAACAATTTCTCAGATGAATAGTAGACTTGGCCTCTACATGATATTGAATCAAATGATACTTTGTGTTTATATCTTTGGTTCAGTCATCGAATTTGGGAATTTTGATAAACTTAATTGTAGAAGTATTGTTAATCAGAAGGGGAGTAGAGTTCACTCGTTTCTCCTACAAGTCCTCAAAAATTTTCCTGAGCCACATAATCTCCTTTGTTTCTTCTGTATATGCCACATATTCTACCTATTGTAACCACCTCCTATCAAATTCACCCAATTCACAAGCCTACAAGGGTAAACATGAGACAAAAGGTTAGTATGACATGAACCAACCTCCAAGCTTTAGTTATGAAAGTGGGGCTGCCATTTTTTTTATTTCTCACAAACATCACTCAAGTCTACGAGACATTCAGGGACCAAAGGATCACCCCAAGTGAACAAACCTTGAGCTGGGGTTGTTTTTCTCACATATTAAGCCCAAATGACATGCACAAAAAGGAAAGGGTGTAGTTATAGGGCTCAAACCGCATGCACGACACTAATTCCATGTGGTTATAGCCCAAAATCTCCAATTCAGAGGGTGTGGTACTGATATTCGAGCCACTTTTTTCAGGCCAACCTCTAGACCATTTCCCAAATTTTCCTATAACTCCTCAAACAAATAACATAATGACAAAGCTAATCATGCAAAATTGGAATAAGAACTAGACCCATAGATGCCTAATCCATAACATAAATTTCCTCAAACACATGGAAACCATAAGAGTTATAGTTCATGAATGCATATATGATGATAAGAGTGTGAGATTCATTTGAGAATGACCAAGAAGGATATATGCCCTCTCCACATAGCTATAACAACACTTATTAGCACATACATTCATCAATCAATCAATAACTAAATGATTCATGACAAGAGTCATAAATGGTATGCATCATATAACCAACATATAACCAAGAAATAACTATCACAAAAACCATGGAAACTCAACCATAATATCACCAATATAATAATACAAATAGATCACAATATGAAAATATCTCTTATTAACATATAAAATACCAACCAAGCCAGTGAATTCCATGTACCACTTGACCATAGATTGGGGTGAACCAAATCTCTCTTTCAACCAATCACCCCCGTGCCATATTTTGAGTATGAATGTGAGATCTCATGGAATAAACCAAACAAATCCAAACTAGGGCTTCCAAAGGCCAGACAACCTCAACCCTCATCCAAAGTGATTCCACCCTCACAGTCGGACATCACTAACATCAACTATATTGGTCTCTACCCAAGCTATATAGGGCTTCAGGACCTAGTAACTCAACCCACAACCTTCTAGGGCTTCAGAGCATTTGTCCAACCTAACTCTAGGGACTAGTAACTCAACCCACCAAGGGCTGTAAAGCGTTTGTCCCAACCTAGGCTCCAGGACTAGGAACTAAACCCAAGTTGTTCTGGGGCTTCCAGAGCATTTGTTCGAACCCGTAACCATAAGGAATTGTAAGCCCCAATAAGAAAAAAATCATGTGGAAAACCCACAAAACCATGACTATCCAGGAAATGGAAAGGCAAGGCTAAAACCACTGTCAATATAAGAAAATCTTCATGCCAATGAAAGCACATAACTAGGAAATCACATGCATATACCATGCATTTAGAAATCAACAAGGGAATCACACATGAAACTTGTTACCTACCAAGTCATCCAACTCTAGCTACTGATAAAACTATTCCCTTGCACTTTCCTGCTTTCTTTTGCCTTCCTTCTCCAAATCCAAGTGAATACTAGAGTGCTCCAAGCATGCTCTAAGTATGCAAGAGTATGAGACAATGAGAGAATAGAGGAGAGATCAACCCAAAACTATCAAAAAAGGATATGAACTGAACCTCATAAGCCTTTTTATCATTGAGGCCTCTATTTTCTTCATTTTCCCTCTAATTTCCCTTGCATGCAATCTGTGTTTCTTCACCTTACTTTTCTTTTATTTTTCTTTATTTTCATAAATAAAATGCCGATTATTACCACTTTGCCTTTGCTAATTCCTTTTCCAATTTCATCAGCCATAAATAAACCAAAATCGACACTTACTAAGATGTTTTTCCCACCATTCAACTTGGAATATGTGTCCCATGACCTTGGTATTATTTTATTTACATAAAAAATCAACCAAAGGTTGTTACAAACCCCCCCCCGCCCTTGGGGGAGCATCGTCCTTGGTGTTCTATGACACTTATGACCAACAAACATTTGAAAACAAAACATGCTGCCTATGGAGCTTTATAAGCCAACTCAATGTAGTATTTATAGTGACATCCTGCTGAAAACATGACAATCATACCATTTAATGGAGATTTATAACACAACTCATTACGGTATTTACAATTTCTACCACATATACACATTTGCTTCAACCAAAAAATAATCATATTTTCTATGGAGCTTTATAAATCTAGCTTGATACAATATTCAAAATAAAAGACACATATATACATATGCACATTTTCTCTAACTAATAAATAAAAGGATACGATGCCTACATTTACAACTAGGGAATCCAAAGGCTCACACCTCCACCCTCAAAGTAATACCAAGATTCACCTCCTTCCCAGGAAGTCCAAAATCCACTGTCAAAGTCAAACTTGTATCCAATGTCCAACACTACGATCCTTCCACTACTTGTTCCCTCATGGAACAATTACTGGTTCACTGTTCTAGGGAACACTCAGAATGTGTTTCTAATTCCATTTGGCAATGATAATGACAAAAACCAATGTATTTCCTGACATTCCCTTCTGCTACACAATCCCTCAAGGAATTCGGTCACCCCCTTCTGTGCAATCACAAGCCTTCCAAGTTCCTCGACATCCCCTTTCTGACTGATCCATCCCTTGAGAAGGCTTCCTTGCATTAGAAGGTCCAAAAACCAAGGCATATACCTACCTCAAATCCATCATATCAGTCATAGCATGCTCATGGAAATCAGTGGACATTATTGGGTGCCAGTGTCCAATAATGGCCCTGCTCTTGAATACTCTACTAACATATTGCTTCCTATTCCAATTCCTTTTTGTTGTTGCTACTAATTCTTGTAGTTAGTTTCTGTTAGGTTCCTATACCAATAGGTTTCATTTTTCATGATTGACAGTGGAAAGGATAAATATGTTCATCATTGCATCTTGCAAAGGTTCCATATTGTGTATATAGACTAGGAAAATTAAAAGATGAAAAGAGGGTATGCCTTAAAAGAATAATCAAAAGGCAAGAAAATCAATTGGTCAGAAAGAATAGTGAAAATGAACCCCAAATCAAAGACCAGGAAAGTGGCTAGTCAAAATGCCACTACTATCTTGTTGGCAGCATCATAATGTGCAAATACTGCTGCTAATCATACTTGATGGATGGCCCAATAGTTCAATTTGGACCATGCCATGTTTAAATTGTTTGTTGCAGAATAGAGAATGATTCCTATCCAAACAGCTCAAGCTTGGCAGATGACTAGCTAGGTAGAGAAATGAAGAAGCCCAACTGCTTAATCTGGGTCCTTGGAAGAGATAAGGGTAGATGTAGATAGGAGGGCAGTCAAAAGAAAAGAGGATAATCAGGGTTTTCTAATCTAAGTGCACCCAGCTCAAGGAAGAAAAAATATTAGGATTGTTAGGCTGGGTAAGTAGTTTGAGGTTCCAGAAAGCAAGTGTGTGATCATTATTTGGCTTATCAAGAAGGACTCATTTCATTCATGGCATTGACACCATGGCAATGGCCTGATGGTACAGTAATGGAAGCATGACTAATTTCCCTTTCCCCCAAAGATCATTTACTAATACTTCCCAAAGACCTTGGGATCTGCCCAACAGTCTTATTTCAATTCATTCTAGTACCAGTCCCAAGTCAAATTCTCAGTTGACTAAAGGAAAAGAAGCCACATTTATTGTGTAAAAATCATCATTCTGATTTCCATTCCTTTTCTGTGTCTAAGTTTCGTTTCATAAGCTTAGCATTTTCCCTTGCATTTTCACTTCACAAAGTCATATTAACAGCTAATTTTATTATTTAGCTCCTTAACATTGCTTCCCTTCCCTAATTCTACAATAGCTAATGCAATCCCAAAAATCTATTTAATACCCCACCCCATAGCAATATAGCTATATAAGTCAGTATTGGGAAATATTTAGTCCATCTGGGACTAATATTAACCCTCCCCTCTTCTAAACACTATGGAATCAACTAAATTTTGGTTGACATTAATCTCCATAGGGTTTCCCGCTCACAAACCCCATTTTTCCTGCCCGCGCTAATGTTTAAATGTTTGTTTATATGTTGAATTAAACATAAAGCGGACGCATTCACATAACCCGCTCTAAACCAAAGTTTAAAACCCACCCCCTGCTTATATTTTTTATTTTATTATTATTTTATAACCCGACGGGCTCCACAGTTAATCTTCCGCCGCCCCATAACCCCCGCCAGCCGTCCGATGACCGGCCCCCCGGATCCAAGGATGGGCGGTCATTTTCATTCAAAAGGCGGCGGATGTTTAGCGTCCAAGGGATTGGCGGTTTCACCGCCGTACCCCTGCCACGCGTCGCCTTCCCGGTGTGTTCGGAGGCCCCTCCCCCGATACTGCTTATGCCGAAAGGTGGTGCGGGGAGAAAAATGGATACCACCCTCCGCCCCTTGATGTCAATGCCACGTCATCTGTGACGTCACCTCCGCATCCGCACTATGCCGCCATGCCATTGCCACCTAATCCGCCCGCGTCCACGCCTTGCCGCCGTGTCATGTGCCACCTCACCACCCACGTTAGAAGTCCACGTCATCCTGCCGTACCTGGGACCTGTTGATGATGTCATGCTGACGTCATCGCCAGAAAGCGCCAAAATTCCCAAATTTGCATAAAACAACGCAAAAATACCTTTTTATGTCATTTTCATTGGTTATTTCCGGAGCGCTGTGCATGCCATTTTACGTCAATTTGCTACCCAACCTGGAATTTAGCCATCCAAGCTGCTGCTACCTGCAAATTCGACTCAATTGCTCGCCATTGTACCAGGTCAACACCCTCGACGCCGTGAAAACCAGGTATTTTCCCACAGTAAACCTTTTTACCCTTGCTTTCACCATTTTGTCCATTTTTACCTGCATAAAATTCTGCAAACACCCACACTGAGCCAATTATGTACCCAAGTGTTGTCTAAGTTCTCTGGTTAGCCTCCTCTTCCCACAAAGCTTAGTAGACGTGCGTCTGTTTGCGAAATTCACTTGAAAAATTTGTTTTGAGATCCTGTGCTGTGGACAGAGGTTCACACAGATGTTCACCAACCACTCTCACCAAATTTATTTATGCAAAAGTCCACCTACTCAGCTCAAAGACATTTCTATTTGCCCTGCAGTTGCCCCACAAATCTATCAACCAAGATAAATTATGTTGAAAATCTGTAATTTCTCCTTTGACGCACTTTAAAAACAACAAAAGCCACTGCCAAATACAAATTCAGTTTGCAGTTTGCAATAGTTGCACTAAATCCTGGTTTCAAGTACTGGCACAGAAAGGATTTCAATATGGCCGCTCCAGCAGCTTTAAATGTTGCTCCTATCAATGCACCTAACAAAGATCTTGAAAAGCTAGCTTTAACTGACAGGGATTATCTAATTTAGGATTTGGTGGGAGACAGAAACCACTTGGATACCTTCTTCCAGGTGAGAAATAGTTACTTAAACAATAGTGACATGTATGGAATTTGGGAGTCAAACTTGCCCATCTATTTCTTTCCTTTTGTAAACATCTTCTCTGAGATAATTCATCTCTGTGCTGAAAATTATGATCCAAGCCTGAGAGATGTCAAGTCTCCATCTGGGAGCATACTCTTTCATATTAGTCCTGATTCCATCAATCAGATGCTGAATTTCAAACAGACTCAACTGTTCATCCATTTCTCCATGAAATACCTGTTGGGTGAAGGCCCCAAACTCTCCAGCACTGAGATTTCTAGAATTGCAAAGACCTTCATGAGAGCAGACCGCCAACTTACAGGGCCACCTCCTTTCCTATATGTCAATTTCAATGAGGTAGGCAAGCTGCTTGTAGACATGATATCCTCTGTGTTAGGTTTCAAAACAAGTGAGCATATTGATGAAACAGTGTTGGTCCTCTTGTCTGCATATAGCCTTGGAAAGCCCCCTACTGTTAAGTACAACTATGCCAAGTTCATTGCCACTAAAATGCATGACCAACTGATCAAGCTAGACAGGGAGGTAGTATTCAAATATTCATCATATATCTATCATTTGTTCATGTACTATCAGTCAAATAGTTTCCAATGCCCCATCAAAAAGCTGGATTCACAGGGTGAAAGGAGGTCTGTTATCTTTTGGTCATCAGTTTTTCATCA
>APFE030117404.1:0-12873 GCA_000404065.3 Pinus taeda
CACATTTAGAGAAAGATAGTGTTTGGTTGGTTTGTTTGTCATTAGGTCTTCATTAGATTCTAGGAAGGTCTGTCTTGTCCGCAAGATCGACTGATTCTGCGTGACACTAGGAATAGATGGATTATATGTGTAAAGTTCCATATGCATCAATAGTTGGAAGCTTAATGTATGCAATGGTCTGCATAAGGCCTGATATTGCACATGCAGTCGGAGTTGTAAGCAGGTGTATGGACAATCTAGGAAAAGAGCATTGGATGGTAGTGAAGTGGATTCTCAGGTATTTGAAAGGTACCACAAATCAAGCATATGCTTTGGTGGTTAAAACATTGCTCTATAGGGATATGTTGATGCACATATTGCTGGTGATAGAGATAACAAGAGGAGCACCACATGGTATGTATTTACTGTAGGTGGAACAACTGTTAGTTTGGTTTCAAAGTTGCAAAGCATTGTTGCACTTTCCACAATGGAAGTAGAGTATGTTTATGCTACAAAGAATAGTAAGGAAATGTTTTGGTTATAAAGGTTTATGGATGAGTTGGGCAAGAAGCAGGAGATAGGAAGGTTATACAGTGACAACCAGAGTGCCATTCATCTTGCAAAGAACTCAACATTTCATTCCAAGTCTAAACATATATAGCTCAAGTACCATTTCATATGATCAGTGTTGGAAGATGGACATTTGAAGTTGGAAAAGATACACACTAGCTAGAATCCTGAAGATATGTTAACAAAAGTTATAACCATGGAGAAATTAAGATTCTGCTTAGTTTCAATTGGTGTTCAAGTATGATGGTGAAGATGAGAAACAACCAAGTCCAAGTGGAGTCATTGTCCAACAAGTGAAGCAATCATGGAGTTTATATAATTAGTCTCCAAGTGGGAGATTGTTGGGAATTGAGCTTGATTATCTTCCTGATTGTTCAAAGGTTTTTTGTTTCAGCCTCGTTGGATCCCTATTCGTAATGGGGTAGAAACGATGCCCATTTAATCGCCGTTAGGGGGTCTCTGGGGGGCTGACAAAATTTTTTATGAGCCCCCCTTGGAGGGGGTTTGGAGGCAGCTCCCCCAAAGCTAAAAATAGATGAAAATTTGCCTCATAAAATATTGTAATTTCGTATCCAATCTGAGTTGTTCATTGAGCAGATTATATGATGGTAGAAGTTATGTTAATTTAGGGTTTTTTCCCTAGAAGGCAACCCTTAGTTTATATGAGGGTATTGTATTGTGACTATGGATGATTATTTTGAGCGAGAGAGAGAGGAGACTCTGAGAGAGAAGAAGAAATTACATTGGATTTGCTGTAGGTTGTATCTCTTAATTTTGCTGGATAATATAAAAGGATGGCTATTTCTCCATGGACGTAGCTCAAATTGGGTGAACCACATATATTTGTGTCTCTCTTGTTTTATGAGTTTCTGTATTTGTGTTTATGAAATATTTTTTGTAATTCATTCCTCCCTTTATTAATTTCTAACAACTAGTATTAGAGTCAAAGGTTTATTTGGCTAATAAAGTTGTAAGAGAGAAGGGTTCTTGGTTCGAGTGGGAGCAATGTCAGAAGATGGTAGGTTTAGGGTTGAGAAATTTAATGGCCAAAAATACCAACTATGGAAGATGCGGATGTAAGATTATCTGTATCAGAAAGATCTATACCTACCATTATGCGTAAAAAAGAAGAAGTCGACAAGTATGATAGATGCATAATGGGAGATTATTGACAGAAAGGCACTAGGAAAAATGCGACTATGTCTTGAAGTATCAATGGCATTCAAAATTTCAAAGGAATTGACAAAAGTTTTAATAACGACATTGGAAAAACTATATGAAAAACCCTCGGCCCCAAATAAGGTATTTCTTATGAAGCGTCTATTTAACATGAAGATGTTAGAAGGTGGATCTAATGCTGATAATTTAAATGAATTTAACACGGTTACCAGTTAGTTAAGTTCTGTAGGGGTAAATTTTGATGATGAAGTTAGGGCTCTGTTATTCTTGTGCTCATTGCTAGAAAGTTAGAGTGGCCTAGTTATGGCTATTAGTAACTCTATCTCTGGATCTAGTACTTTAAAGTTTGAGGATGATTTTGGTGCCTTCCTTAGTGAGGAAATGCGTTGCAAAACTCTGATGAGACATCAGGAAATGCTTTGATTGAGGAGACTATGGGAATAAAAATGGAAAGAGGAAGGAGCCCAAAAAATTGCAGTAAATCAAGAAAAGGCAGATCCAAATCCAGATCATGGATAGTGTGCTGGAAATGTGGGAAGAAAGGACACCTTAAGAAATACTGCAATTCTCGAAAGGGAAAATTAGTATTTGGACAACAAGAGAACAATCATGAAGCGAATGTGACAGGTGATGTGTTGCAAGATGTTTTGATTCTTTCATTAGAGAATATTATTGATGCCTAAGTTGTAGATTCAAGGGCCTCATTGCATGCCACACCTGATAGGAAACATTTTCATGACTATGTTCAAGGATATTTTGGACACGTTCATTTAGGTGATGATAAACTTTGTAAAATTTTTAGAATGGGTAAATTTTTTATAAAGCAACAAAATGGAAACCAATGGCTATTGAAGGGGGTAAGGCATGTTATAGATCTAAAGAAAAATCTAATTTCAACAGAACAGTTGGGAGGTGAAGGTTGTGTAACTACTTTACAGACAAAACGTGGAAGGTCACTAAAGGAGCCTTGGTAATAACAAAAGGAGAAAAGGTTGGTACATTGTATTTATGAAATAACATTTATAATTTTGTTAATGCTTTAACCTCCACAAGAGCAGATACAAAAATTTGGCATCATAAGCTCAGGCACATGAGTGAGAAGGGGATGTAGATTCTTCACTCAAGAAATTTGTTACCAAGTTTGAAGCATGTTGATTTGGATTTCTGTGAAAAATGTGTTTATGGAAAACAAAAGAGAGTCAGATTTATCAGAGTTGGGAAGGAAAAGAAGAGCGAAAAATTAGAGATTGTGAATACAAATGTATGGGGACTTGCTCAGGTATCATCTCTCAGTATCTCTCGCTATTATGCTACTTTTATTGATGATGCAACTAGGAAAACCTGGATTTATTGTATTCAAAATAAATATGATGTATTTGATACTTTCAAGAAATGGAAAGCTTTGGTTGAGAATGAGACGGGAAAGAATGTTAAGTGTCTCAGATCAGATAATGGAGGTGAATACTGCAATAAAGAGTTTGATAAATACTATTCATAGCATGGAATTCACAGAGAGAAGATAGTTCGAGGAACACCACAGGAAAATGGTGTGTTAGAAAGGATGAACAGGACAATCATGGAGTGTGCAATGTGCAGGCGTTTGCATGTAGATTTCCCTTACAATTTTGGGAAGATGCTATATATAATGTTGTTTATCTAATAAAGAAAGGGCCTTCAATTTCCTTGGAGGATTGTATTCTAGAGGAGGCATGGATAGGTAAAAAGGTAAACTACTCATTTTTAAATACTTTCGGTTGTGAAGCCTTTTTCCACATTAATAAAGAAAATAGGACAAAGCCTGAGGCAAAGTCAAAGAAATGTACCTTTATTGGACACGGTGTTAATGATTTTGGTCATCGCTTATATGATTATGAAAATCACAAAATCATTAGGAGAAAAGATGTCATATTCAATGAAAAGGTCTTGTATAAGGATTAGATGCAGGAAAAAAAACAGGAAAAGGAAAACAAAGAATATGCAGTGCTTAATGAAATCACAAAAAAAGTAAAGATGTCTGGAAATCATAATGATTAACAACCACAACAACAATAGAAACCACAACAACAATAGGCACCTCAAACACCTGAAAGTGGCATTAGAAGATATACCAGGATAAGTAGACCCCCTGAAAGATGCTCTCCTTCATTTTATTATGTATTGTTGACTAATTCTGGTGAATCAGAAAGATATGAAGAAGAAATGCAGATAGAAACCAAGAAGAAGTGGGAACAAGACATGGAAGAAGAGATGGACTCCTTGATGCATAACGAGACTTGGGACTTAGTCAAGTTTCCTGTAGGTAGAACAACATTTCAAAATAAATGGGTTTACAAGTTGAAGGAAGAATATGGAGGCAAACAGAGGCATAAGGCTAGACTTGTGGTGAAGGGGTTTGCACAAAATAAAGGTATAGAATTTGATGAAACTTTTTCTCCTGTTATTAAAATGAATTCAACCAAAACTATTTTAAATCTAGTAGGAGCAAAAGATTTTCATCTTGAGCAGCTAGATGTAAAGGCAACCCTTCTCCATGGGGATTTGGAGGAAGAAATATATTTGCAACAACCACACAGATATGAGGTCAAAGGGAAGGAGAAATTATTGTGTGGGTTGAAGAAGAGATTGTATGGCCTAAAACAAGCTCAAAGGAATGGTGTATAAAATTTGACAGGTTTATGTATGAACAATGTTATACTAGATGTCATTCTGATCACTGTGTTTATCTTAAGAAATAAAATGATGTCAACTATATTATATTGCTATTGTATGTAGATGACATGATTGTTGCAGGGTCTAACATGTAGGAAATAAATGTGCTTAAAAGAAAATTGGCAAATTCATCTACAATGAAGGATTTGGGTGTTACAAAACAAATCCTTGGTATGAGAATAACTAGAGATAGGAAAAATCACAAATTAACATTGTCTTAGAGTGAGTACATAGAAAAGGTGTCTGAAATATTTAGCATGCAGAATGAAAAACCAATTAATACACCTTTGATTAGGCATTTCAAACTAAGTAAGGAGATGTGTCTCAAGACCCAGGAAGATATGGATTATATGTGTAAAGTTTTGTATGCATCAACAATTGGAAGATTAATGCACGCAGTGGTTTCCACAAGGCTTGATATTGCACATGTAGTGGGAAATGTAAGTAGGTATATGAATAATCTAGGAAAAGAGAATTGGATGGAACTGAAGTGGATTCTTAGGTATTTGAGAGGTACCACAAATCAAGCATTATGATTTGGTGGTTCAAACATTGCTCTGCAGGGATATGTTGATGTAGATATGGCAGGTGATAGAGATAACATGAGGAGCACCACAAGATATGCATTTACAGTAGGTGGAACAACTATCAGTTGGGTTTCAAAGTTGCAAAACATTGTTGCACTCTCAACAACAAAGGCAGAGTATGTTGTTTCCACAAAGGCTAGTAAAGAAATGATTTGGTTACAAAGGTTTATGGATGAGTTGGGAAAAGAGAAGGAGATGGGAAGGTTACACAATAACAACCAAAGTTCCATTCATCGTGAAAATAAATCAAAATTTCATTCCAAGACTAAACATATACATCTCAAGTACCATTTCATATAGTTAGTGTTGGAAGATGGACATTTGAAACTGGAAAAGGTACACACTAGACAAAATCTTGTAGATATGTTAACAAAAGTTGTAACTAGGGGGAAACTGATATTTTGCTCAGTTTCAATTGGTATTCAAGTATGATGGTGAAGATGAGAAAAAACCAGGTCCAAGTGGAGTCATTGTCCAGCAAGTGAAACAATGAAGGAGTTTATATAATCGGTCTCCAAGTGGGAGATTGTTGGGTGTGGAGCCTGATTATCTTCTTTATTGTTCAGAGGTTTTTTGTTTCAGCTGCGTTAGATCCCAATTCCTAATGGAGTGGCAATGCAACCCATTTAATCACCATCAAAAGGGTGCAAGGGGGGGCCAATGATGAATTTTATGAGCCCCCCCCTGTTAGGGGTTCATGGACATTGCCCCCGAAGCTAAAAATGGATGAAAAATTGCCTTAGAAAATATTGTAATTTTGTAGCCAATTTTGGCCGCTCATTAGGTAGATTATCTAACGATAGAAGTTATGTTAATTTAGGGTTTTTTTCCCTAGAAGGAAAACCTCGGTTTAAATGAGGGAATTGTATTGTGGCTGTGGATGATTATTCTAAGAGAGAGAGAGAGAGAGGAGACTGTTTGACAACAAAGAGGAAATTACAGTAGATCTGCTGTAGCTTGTATCCCTTCATTTTGTTGGATAATATAAAAGGAGGGATTGACTGTTTCACCTTGGATGTAGCTCAAATTGGGTGAACCACGTATATCTATCTCTCTCTTGTTTTATGCATTTCTGTATTTGTGCTTCGACAATATTCATTGCTTTGTTAATTAATTTCTAACACTTTTGGCTTAGGAGCATAAGCTTGGGAGTTTAGAGCCTTGGCTTCTCTGTAGCATAGAGGGAGTATATTTCTTTGGAGGAGTAGGTGTTAGCTTCATGTTTCACTATTGGGAGTAGTGTTTCATCAATTGTATATATATGCTTGGGACTTTCACTTTAATAAAGGCTTAGTCGCTGACACGTTTTCATGCATATGTTGTGAATATAGTAGGACTATTTTCGTTATGTTTGTAATACATGTTATTTAATTTACGCTCACGCTTATGAAATATTTTGTTTGCATTAATATGAATCTTTTTGAATGCATGTTGTTGTATATTTCCATCATGGTTAACTTGTGAACTATTTTGCAGGCTAACTTGTGATGGCTTTCATGCTTGTGTTCCTTTCAAGTTGCATATTATTACAAGCTTCTAAGGGGCTCACTCAATTTCCCTTCATCGTGTTAGAACCTTTTCATGCATTGCACTTGACCCTTCACAAATCTATACACTTATTTCACCAAAATCACGAATATGTCATTCTATGCGTTACCGTAGCGAAGGAATAACACTAAAACCCACTATTTCGACAATCAGGTTGTATTCCGGATGGGGTTCCTATTCCAAACAGTGTGAGGTCTAATTGGGAATTCAAATTGGGGAGACCCCTTGAATGTTGGCGGGTCCAAAACCGTTAAAAAAACTTATCCATAGTAACTCATTTCAAATAATATGTTCTAGCATAATCATTATTGTATTGGAAATTCCATAGCACAAAAGAATCAACATAATTCTCATTCCATATAGAAGAAGGTAATACCAATGATGAGGTAGAGGTAGAAGAAACTCCTATTCTAGAAATAGGGATCCATGTTGTGGAAGATGATGGAGGACGTTGCATTACAACCATAACTTCTCTTATAGTCACCTAGAATGTTTAAATATCAAATATGCTAGTTCAGTGCCTAATTTCAGTGGGCACTACCTTAGAATGATTCCCAACCTTACCATTGATGACAAGATATAAAATAGATGGGGCATAGGTCAAATATGGCCATGAAATATGAATTAACGCTTTTTTCTTAGCTGGAAATGGTGGCCTTTTCCAATCAACCTAAAACTCATAATATTCGCTCGCATATAATTTGAAAATGATGTCAAATGGTGTGAGGTCTAATTGGGAATTCATATCGGGCAGATCCCCTGAATGTTGGAGGGTCCAACATTGTCAATAAAAAATTATCCATAGTAAGCCATTTCAAATAATTCATTCTTGCAGAATCATTCTTGTATTGGAAATTTGATGGCACAAAAGGATCAAGATAATTCCCATTCCATCCAGAAGAAGGTAATACCAACGATGAGGGAAAGGTAGAAGAAACTCCTATTTTATAAATAGGGATCCATGTTGTGGAAGATGATGGAGGAAATTGCCTTACAACCATAACTTCTCTTGTAGTCACCTGCACTGCTTCAATATCAGATACGCTAGTTTAGTGCCTAATTTATGTAGGCACTACCTTAGAAGGATTCCCAACCTTACCATTGATGACAAGATATAAAGAAAATGGGGCAAAGGTCGAATATGGCAATGAAATAGGAATTAACACTTTCTTCTTAGCAAGAGATGGTGGTATTTTTTAATCACCTTCAAACTCATAATATTCACTCGCATATAATTTGAAAATGATGTCAAAATGGTGTGGCTAGATGAATACATCGTCAATGCATGTCCAAATAGTGTTGAAATGGAGGTTGTAAGAGTAATTTGTGTAGCATTGAGGTCCATTATATCAAAATTAGCTTTCTTTTTTATTATAAACCACATTTAGTAGATAACTACTTTGATTGTGAACTTAGGAAAGTAAATTTTATAAACATCAACCAGCTTGATCACGAGCTAAGAAAAATTAGAGAAAGGACTATCCAACATCACCCCAAAAATTTATGGATCCTTTGCTCCATACAAAAGGTTTGTCACAACTCCCATTGATTGTCCCCAAAGTCTAATGAAAGAAATAATTTTTGTATTTCAAAGGTAGGAAACAACAGCTTTGAGGTCACCTTTCTCATGCTAACCGAGGCTCACATAATCACCATCACACAGGCCTAAACTCGAGAAATCAAGAGTAAAACCAGTTATGTTTGAAGGAAGGAGTATGAATGCTACCTCTTTTGCATCTACTTGACAACCATTGTTACATGGCAGAGATAACACAAGGAAGTGATCTGCCTTCTGGGAAATACGATGGAAGATAGTGACTACCTTTCAAGACATGGCCCTCACCATTCTTGATTTCCAAATATTTTCTACAGTACTTCCTCCCTGTAATAGTAAATTTCTTCTCCCAAAGGTATCGATTTGAATTGTATTTTGTCCTGGGGGGCCAAATGACATAATTGATCAATTTCTCGATCATCTTCTCACCTTTATAAGACAACACCAAAGAAGCTTCCTTGAGGCCTTTGAAATAGGCATTCCATACACTGTGCAACATGTTAGTTACAAAATGCGTACTTTGTTTCTTAAATGCTCTAGATTTGTTTCTATCCCTCCTCTCCACTTCATCAAAGCATGTTTGAAACAAAAGCTTTATTTGTTTAAAAATTGTCAACATTCTAGACTCTCTAACACTAAGTAGTAATAGATTTTGGACATCCCTCTTTGCCCTTTCTTCTTAATGATTTTTTCTATCTATTTCTTTAGCCTAATTTTCTTCAAATGCATACTTTTTCTTGTGTTGGGATAGGGTCCCCGGGGTTAGTTTTGGGTCATTTTAACCAAATTTTGAGAAGAATTTTGTAAAGAATGTAAAGTTTACGCAAAATGTGGATGCGGAGCGCATAACTAAGTAGGAGTCAAAGGGGATTTAGCCCCTTGTTTAGGTAAGTAATAGGTCGGTTTTGAGACTCACCCATGGTTCGCGGACCATGGTATTATATTGAAAAAATCTATATATAGTTGAGCGAGTCTTAGGAAGTAATAGCTGGTGAAGATTATTGTTTTAGGCAAGTGCTAAGGCAGGAAATATTTGTTTCCTGCACTTAGGCGAAAGGGGAAGGCTCCTGTAGCTGAGTGCACGGAGACCTTGGCAAGTCCACAACTGAGTGCGCAGGGTGGAATAGTTTGTAATGAACTCTGATCTTAATGAAGACTGATTTTGGAACAGATATCTTGCATTGGTGTATTATTCTCATTTTTGTTCAAGTTATGCATTATGGCTTAAGGATATGTTTTCTGTAGAATAATGTATAATTACTACGAATCTATTGAATCCTTAATGTCTATGCATGAATTAAGTGATAATCTATTTTCACGAAGGTAATAGTTAAATATGTTATGATTTCTGTTAAATCAGGTAGATCTGCGTGAACACAGATTTAGGGTTACTATTTAGTGCGCAAAAGTGGACAGTCTGTTTCTTTGAGGTCTATAAAGTCTGATCGCAGACCCTCGCGAAGGTCTAGAGGCCGTTTTCATAGAGTTATAGTAGTGGACTAAAAGAAGACATAGATTTGCGTGAAGACAAATCTGAGCTAAGAGGGCTTGAGATCACTTATCACATGGTCTCTGAATGCAGAAACCTAGTTCTAGCATCCCCTAATACTACTTCAGGTGAGACTGCAGCTTGGCCTACGCAGGTTGTTGCCAAAAGGGTCAGCAGTTAGGGTTTTGTTGGTTGGCGCGAACAACTCTGAACCTGGATGAATCCCCCTTAAGCCAACAAATGGTTCCATTGCTAGGACTAGTATCTATCTAAGAGATGTGTGATAAATGGTTTCCTACGAAGAAAGAGCTTGACAAGTGGATTGATCGAAAGTTGTACGTGTTCGCGGCTCAAGAGAACAAAAGCCCTAAATTATCCAAGGAGCGGTGGTTGCAGAGATATTTATACATAGAAAAAATTGACGTGTTCTTCTGTTTCTTCCCTAACGAACTACATGAGTGGTTTTCTAAATTGGCCAATAGTTAAGGGACGTGGATGCTTGAAGGCCCTATAGTGTGGACTCCTGAACTGGTGCGACATCTGGAGGCATCAGGAAGCAATATTATGAGGGATGTGGATCATTGGATTGATCATACATTGGGAAGTTTTGTAACTTATTTCGCGATCGATAGAAATATCAGCTATAGTGAAGTGGAACAAAGGCTCTTTAAGGGACCACGAGGTAAGTATTTGAAATTATTGAAGACTTGGATTAAAATGATGTTACGTGAAAAGGGGGTTATGCAGTTACCTTGATGTTTGGAGCTACGTGAAGTGAGAGACTATTTAGACGGAGCGAAGATCGAGTTCAGAGTATAGTCCACTCATTGAACCTCCTTCAAGTGAAGATGAAGGAAAGGTGCTGACTACACCGCAAAGTGCAACTCAGTTAATTACGCAAGGTATCCCGAGGATACCTCATCCATCCACCCCTCCTCCACCTCCACCTCCACCTCCACCTCATACACCTTCACCTACACCTCCACCTCCACTTCCACCATTCAACATGGTAAATGCGATGAAAATGCCAATTTTTAAGGGGTAGGAAGCGAATACCCTGACCAATTTTGGTTCGTTGCAGATGCTGTATGGACGTCACAACATATTTCAGATGATAACATCAAGAAAGTGAAACTGGTTACAGCCTTACAAGACAGAGCATTGACTTGGTACATTAAGTACTGTACCGATAAACCCAACACGACGTTGGTAGCAACCCAATAAGCTCTGAACAGAGTTTAAAAAGCCTAAATCAGAGGCGCAATCGATGACCAAATTTAGAGAGATTTGACAAAAGATAGATGAGACACCTTGGGATTTTCATCAAAAGGTGAAGTGCCTGATCAGGCAGGCCAATGTGATAATTTTAGATTCCCAGGATCGAGACTGGTATATTGGGTCACTTTTACTACACTTGAGAGTGTTGTTGTCACAATAAAAGATAGCAACGCAAGAAGAGGTCGTAGAAATTGCAATGAGGTTGTATGCCTCTCCCATATAGGATACAAACCTTGGAGTGAAACATATCCACTCTCAGTTGGAAAGTCTGCACTTGGAATTGCAGAGATTGAAGAAAGGAAAGGAATCTTAGTCAGAGGTGTGCACCGAATTTTTGTGCTTGAAATGCAAGAGTCATGGAAACAATAAGGACCATTGTCCAGTTTATAAGAACTATCTCTTTGGGGGAGGTCCTGTTCCCCGGAAACCATAGAATAATGTTGGGATGAGCGCGGGAGCTGTGCTACAGTGTGTCATCTCTTAGATTATGAGACAACATGTGACTGATAATTTCCATTTACTACAAAAGTTTGTCCAAACCCTTTAGCAGTTGTTTTGCAATTTCTATAAGTCTTTGGGACATGATGAATGCCATTGTAGAAGTTATGAACTGATGATGGATAGAACCCCTAACTACCGAATGCAGGCAAAGAACCAACCTCAAGATCAGGGTGCAGGAGTAGCGCATAGAGGATTCCAGGGCCAAGGACGAGGAAGAGAGGCCAGAGCTGGTAGAGGACGAGGACAAGTAATTTTCTATAACTGTGGTGAAGCAAGACTCTTTGCGTGAGATTGTACAAGCCCCACATATCCATCGTCTCAATATTATCGTCAGTTTGACCATGTGATCATAGAAAATTTTAGGGGCGAATGTTCGCCCTTTGGCGAAATTAAGGGGTTTTAAATTTTTAGTGGGCGAATATTTTGTATCAGTACATTTTTACAAATCACCTCAAATAGCCCACCTTTTATTAAGGGAGAGGGTAAAAAAGGTAAATTTAGCCCTTGAAATTAGGATTTAGAACCTTCCATTCGCCCATTTTCAAGAATAGGTTTTAATTAAGTGAATCCATTCGCCCATTTTCAAGAATAGGTTTTATTTAAGTGAATACTATGGGCAAAATACCATATTTATAAAAGAGGTATGGTGAATTAATAAAAATATAAATAAATGAAAAGTATGGTAAATAAATAAAACATTTTTTATATTTACTCCATAAGTCACCTTATATACATGCAAGGGTGTAAACAAATAAAAATATAAGTAAAATGGAGATATGGTAAATAAATAAAACGTCCTTTTATACTTACTCAAAAGGTATGGTAAATCAATAAAAATATAAATAAACTAGACGTATGGTAAATAAATAAAACCTCTTTTTATATTTAGTCCATAACCCTCGTTCTATTTATGTAGGCTCAAGAAAGAGGTTTTATTTAAGTTAATCCTATGGGCCAAATACCATATTTGTAAAAGAGGTATGGTAAATTAATACAAATACAAATAAATGAGAGGTATAGTAAACAAATAAAACATTTTTTTATATTTACTCCACAAGTCACCTTATATTTACGAACACTAAAAAATGTGTTATATTTAGGTAAAACCTATGGGCAAAATAATATGGGACAAATACCATGGACTAGATTGTTATTAATACCATGCAAAAAAACATTATTAACCCTAATATTAGTGTTAATAAAAATAAAAATGGCACATGGTATTGACCCATGGTATTCACCAAAATGGCACATGGTATTGACCCATGGTATTCACCTAGAATGTAGCCTATTTAAAGGGGGGAATTAAACTGCATAGATTCATATTTACTATGGATCTACTAACCCCCGAGAGGTATCAAATATCGTGATATGAAAACTGGCATAGAGTGAAAAAATATTTGATCCCTCTCAGGGCTGGATCAAGAGTAAAAATGGATGTTCTAATTTAATGTATGTTAAACATTTTAGCTTGGTTA